>CM055905.1:622500-700000 GCA_029582155.1 Panopea generosa
ATTATGCAACATATATGCAAATGTTATCGAGGTTATCAAGGGAAATAGCATTGTTACAATGCCCGAATGTATGTTATGGATAGCTTTTTGACACAGGGGAGCTTTCACGGACCTAATTTCCAACATTCATAAAAAACAGATAGTAAATAGATTTCAAATGATATAGGCAGTGAATACATCGTTAACCATTAAGAAAACCGGTAGCTATTTCATATAGAAAACTACCCACCGAAGAAAGGATAATTGCATTTTTTTTTAAAATTGACGTTTTGTTATACCTCGTTAATCATAAAAAACATAAATGTTTTTAAAACCGAATTTTTTTCTTACACCAAGTTTAACTGTTTTGAAGGTAACATAAAAATGACTGATAGTGATACACACTTAAAACTCTGCCCGGGTGATATGTTACACTGAAACACATATTAGTAATAATGTTAATATATTCAAGTTGATTTACATATGAATGTAATTGGTCTGTCTGTCTGTCTGTCTGTCTGTCTGTCTGTCTGTCTGTCTGTCTGTCTGTCTGTCTGTCTGTCTGTCTGTCTGTCTGTCTGTCTGTCTGTCTGTCTCTCTCTCTCTCTCTCTCTCTCTCTCTGTCTCCCTGTCTCTCTGTCTCTCTCTCTCTCTTGGGTCCTCAATGGTCAAGTGGTCTAAGGCGCCGTCTCAAGATCACTTACCTCTCACCGCTAAGGTCATAGGTTCGAGTCCCGCTCGCTCCAAAAACTTTATGTGAGAAAGTTTCCAGTTACTTGCGGAATGACGGTGGTCCTACTCAGTCTGAGATCTTCCTCCACCAGTAAAACCAGAAATGTGTTTAAAATGGCGTTAAACCACACTCTCTGTCTGTCTGTCTGTCTCTCTGTTTCTGTCTCTGTCTGTCTCTCTGTCTGTCTCTGTCTCTCTGTCTCTCTTTCTCTCTTTCTCTGTCTGTCTGTCTGTCTGTCTGTCTGTCTGTCTGTCTGTCTGTCTGTCTGTCTGTCTGTCTGTCTGTCTGTCTGTCTGTCTGTCTGTCTGTCTGTCTGTCTGTCTCTGTCTCTTTCTCTGTCTCTGTCTCTGTCTCTGTCTCTCTCTCTCTCTCTCTGTTAAGAGTAATATTTGGGTACATGATCTGTACATGGATGTAATTGATCCTGCATGTTGTACAATTCACTCACACAATCTATTGTTTCTTTGTCAAGTGCCTATTAATTACGTGGCCTAATCAATTAAAGGAATGTAACGTTTAAACAAATATGAATATTTGTTATTAGCATAGAACTCGCCATGCGATGTTGATTATAAAGGGAAACTGAACTATGTATAAAACACAGTAGATAGAAAATAGTTTTGTTTTTCGATATATGCTCTTTCTGGGGAGAAAAACGGTGACAGAAGAATGTTCAATCTTTCTATAAGAAATGGAAGACAAATCAACTTAAATACACTTATATAAGCAATAATATTTCTTTATATAAGTGTCGTAAACGACAACCTTTATATAATTTTTTTGAAGGGGGTTTAGCGCCACACATTTCAGGTTGTATATGGCATATCCAGTTTTACTGGTGGAGGAAGACCTCAGAATGAGTCAGACTCAGTAGAACCAACGTCTTTCCGCAAGTAACTGGAAGATTTCTCACATTAAGTTTTTGGAACGAGCGGGACTCGAACATATGACCATAGCAGTGAGAGGTAAGTGATCTTGACACAGGTCTTAGACCACTTGGCTACGGAGGACCCCGACCACCTTTATAGACGTTTATATTATCATAATGTAGTAATGCGGTGGTCCTGCTCTTTTTTAATGGGTTTTAATACAATTTTCACCACATTTCAGGTTATATATATGGCATATCCAGTTTTATTGGTAGAGGAAAAACTTCAGTAGGAATCTGAGTAGAATCGCCGTCCTTTCTACCTTAGACCACTCGGCCACAGAAGACCCTTAATTTTCAGAAATATTGTTAAATGATGAGAGTGTGAGTCGAACCTACGACCTTAGCGGTAAGAGGTAAGTGGTCATTGTACGTCAGCATCTTAGACCACCCGACCACGGAGGTCCACTGGCTCTGCTCTGATGCATGTATCAGTAGCTGAGCTAATCCATCACCAATAAAAAAGGGTGTCATGTATAGTTTAAACTTAGTATTATTTTTTATCTATTGTTCTTACAACTTTTGCACCACACGCTCGAAGTCTTCCAGGTTAGAACCAGTACTAAGCATAAGCAGAGCACCACACATTGTCTAGGAGTGGATTGAACATAAGACCTCCACACCCCGTGTCCGGTGCTCTACCACTAGACCACGCAGTATAACCTGTATTGGAAATCACATGTTTTTCTTTTGCATCGGTTATTTACTATGTAAAACCTGACCTTTGCTCAAATAGTTCTAGACATGTTCCATTTCTATTTTTAGAGACGTTGAAGTTAGAAAATACGTCAGCTCGCACGCCGTACTACTGATAATCTTAATAAAACGGATTTTAAAACGATCTACTACTACTACTACTACTACTACTACTACTACTACTACAACTGCTACTACTACTATTACTACTTCTACTACTACTACTACTACTACTACTACTACTACTACTACTACTAGGAGAAGTAGTAGTAGTAGTAGTAGTAGTAGTAGTAGTAGTAGTAGTATAGTAGTAGTAGTAGTAGTAGTGGTAGTAGTAGTAGTAATAGTAGTGATCACCCGAGCCTGTCATTTCGAACATCTCGCTCAATTCTCCGAATCAAACAAAAAGTGCGAGCAGTGACCGAGTAGTTCCGAATGCCGAGTCTGTCAACAAACAATATACGTTTTTGTCTTTCTATTTTCAGTTACCTACACTTGACCGCTATCGGCAAATGAAATATGATGTCGTATCAAACGTATGCCCATATCATCAAACGTAGGTGTGGTAAATAAAATATGAATTCAGCTAATTTGCTTACCTAACCAGTCATTTTGCTTGTTTATCTTGGAATAGTATGCTGTCCGCGCGTTAACGAACCAGTATCAAATAACGTTGTGTCAAAGATTAACGTATGCTAACTAGATAACTAAATCTTGGTTTCAGTCACAAACCGGCGTAATAGTGATTGAGAAGTGACTATAATATTTGTACCAACGGCGCACTGCCCGTAACCGTATAACGACCGGACTTTTCGTTATTGTTGTTTAGTTCAGCACAGCAGTAACATACAGGTTGGTCGACCCTGGGAGATCCCAGACAAATGATTTAACCAGATATTTATAAAACTACTGGACTTGTGCAAGCAACTGAAAGTATACGTTCATGTTAATTAAAATTGCAAAAAGTTGAGACTCTAACTTGCTTATTCAGAGGTGAAAGGTTAACACCTTCTTCCATTTGTTCACATCCAAAGGTCATATTGCACTAGAAACTCTGAAACACGCGTAAAATAACAAAATATGGACTAAAAATCTTAATAGTCACTGAAAAACGCTGACATGTACTGAATAAAGTATACTTATAAGTATTTCAGCACACAGTTTGCTTAATATAATATTGTTATATATATATATATATTGTTTATATAATACTAATTATTTATGACATTATATGACAGAGATATGGACGAACAGTTGAACATCAACCTAATGTGTGAAAGGTTGCGATTTAAAACCGTTTACTAATATTAGAAATACTAAAAAATGGCACCGAAAACTCCCTCGCTTGGAGCTCTATTATTGTCAACATAGAATCAGTATTATGTGACTAGGTGGGATATAGGTGGGAAATCACATGACATATTATTTGTTTCAAAGGCTTTACTAGGTTTGGACAGAGACATATAGATTATTATTAAGGACGGTTGCTATAGTTTTTCATACGCACCAACTCTGCGCACAAAGGGAAGCAGTTTCGTCGAGACCTGCCAGAGTCACTGCATACTGTGACACTACACATACGTCTTAAATTGGTCGCTTACATTCAGTTGATGTAAAATAATCGTTTAAAGCAATTTAACCTGAATATGAAATAAAATAGAAATCTTAATATTTATACAATATGCTCAATTAGTGTGAAAACGTTACTTTTGCAACTGCAGTTTATTTAACGATGGCATATTTAAAGAGCTATTTTTTCTCAAATTACGCAATAAAGCGTATTTTTATTTTAATTGTCATTAGAATAGGTATCAGAGAGTATTTTGTGAGGTTTTAAGCAAAAGTTATCCATACACTATACCAAAATATAAAAAAACGTTATATCTTTATTACAAAATTAAAAAACAATTGACACTCTGTCGAAATGATTAAAAACCCTAAACAGTTAAATTCCAGTTTATAATTACGTTTCCATGAAAATTAATATTATATGCATGCATATATGTAAAGTTTTAATTTAGATACTAGATGTAAACCATTTTAAATGCTTGATTCGCATTGCTTGTTAAATATACATTAAGCTTTCAAGGACGGATATGTTGATGAGGAAGCAATACCAAAAAATCTGTACGGTAACTCGTGTTTTTGTATTTCTGATATTGCGTGAACATACATTAAACTGAAATACTCGGGAATTTATCAAAATTCTATCCATAGGAAAAATGTGACAAAAACTATAGCAATCGTCTTAACGTCACTGGTTCGAGTAGTTGCAACAATTTACTGTTTTTACTTGTTCTCGTATTTGACCACGATGCATTTTCAAGTCTGCAATAACTAAGTAGATACTTAAAGTGCTAATGTTTGTAAAGAAATATACTTTTTACTTGGTAAAGTAATTATTTGTGACTGTTTAACTGAATCCTGGTGCTAATTTTGCGCCTTGACTGTAGAAATCCGCTAGGGACCATTTCATAGCAGTTACATACGAACACGTTGATTGGTCAGTTGCCTCACTGGAAGTTGAATGACGGACAATTTTGTAAACGCATTAAATAAGTAAGATTTGTGGGACAAACAGGGAATATCGTTTTATTACAATATGGTATAACAGACTTGAATCGGCAAATGTCAGCTAATGAGACTTCTACGCTCCTGATTCGCATGGCAAAACCGAACTAAATCTTCGCATAGTAATTATACGTTTTTAAATAATGAAATACGCCAACTTGGTCATTCATCCATAAAAAAGTTGATTTATGGACATTTCAACGTTTGGGAATAAGAATACATTATAGAACAGAACAGAACATTATATTGGTTAACTCATGTAATCTTTACTGACCTGACATTCATAAAAAGACTGTCATTTAAAATTGTTTGCATAACCTGTTAAAGTCACCGTTAGTATTAAAGCAATGCCACGTTATTGCCCTTAGAAACGAACAGCCGGTGAACGTGGACATGTGTTGTTAACTGACATCCGAAGTTTAAACTGATCACAACAGTCTATTTTCAGTACAGCCTTCATTCCTTGAATAAACACTATTGATATTTGTACGGCTAAACTTAGATTTCAACCGAATATAGTAACATGTACTCGAACCAGTGACGTTAAGACGATTGCTATAGTTTTTGTCACATTTTTCCTATGGATAGAATGTTACAAATGGTAAAGTAAATATCAAAGATTTTAACGTATTTATTTTAAGAGTTTAGCTAATTTGTTTAAAGATCAATTTTAACCTCTCTTGTGTCCTGCAGTTGCTAATGTTTTGTTGTTGTATGGGTTTAAGCGTCGCTTTTAACAACTTTTCAGGTATATCTCGGTGGTGTCTACATGGGACATGTTTTCTAAGAGCTGCGGAGTATCAAGCTGCAGACACACATGGTATGATGATAACCCACACAGTCACATTATACTGACACCGGGCCAACCAGATCTACAACTACCCTCTTAATACTGAGAGCCAAGTAATGATGCTTTAAGTACCATGTTTTTCTCCAAGAAGTGAGTTTTTAAAATTCTACCCAAATATTAAGACATCTCAAGAGTCAGATGTCAGTTGTTCATCTTTATCATTTGTCTTCAAATTGTCCCATTTTGATTTTGTATTAAATCGCACAAAACTACATAACTTCAGCAGTGTATTCATTTAGATAAAACATGTTAAACAGTACCGCCAGATTTTTTTTCAGTCGCAAAATGTAATACGAAATAATATATCTTCAGGACGTTTTTTAAAGGCCGTATCTTTTGTAAAACTCTTGATCGATTTGCAGTAACTTAAGCTCTCCTGGAACTTTATTGTGTTTTTGAATAGAAATGTGAAATGTATTAAATTGAGTAATAAATGAAATGAAAGTTTTCATTTCAGTTTCGCAAACTAGTTACTCAAAGTTTTCTAACATATTCTCATTAAAATCAGTTAATAATTAAAATATATTAATATACACCATTAGCTTTTTTGTCTAAAAGAAAATAAATTGGATACTACCATGCTTTAATACAATACTACCATGCTTTACACCTGCGCTTTGAGACCGCGGCGTGGTCTATTGGTAGAGCGTCCGCCCCGCACGCGGAAGGTATTGGGTTCAATCCCCAGCCGGGTCATACCAAATACTTTAAAAATGGTACTAGAAGCTTCCTCGCTTGACGCTCAGCATTTAGAGGAGAGTTCTAGGTCTGGTCGGCCCGGTGTCAGTAAAATGTGACTGGGTGGGGTATCACGTGTCATGTGTCTACGGCATGATACTCCAGTGTGACAGCGCTTAGAATACTGTCTCAAGTAGACACCGTCGCGATATGACTGAAAAGTTGTTGAAAACGACGCTAAACACCATACAACAACAACAACAACAACAACAACACCTGCGCTTGTTTGCCATAACTTACGTGCTTCACAACATATGACGTCGTACTTCTAGTCATGCATGAATCTCGCATTAACTTTTTGTTAAACTTATAACGGTTCATTAAGATATAACGCGCCAATGGTGCAAAATGGGACCAAGTGCCTTGTTATTTCATATACACTTGGTACCTTATTGCATAAATTGGACGAATTAACGTCTTGCAAATTCATTTAACATTATTACGTTGTCTTTTCTGCTAAATATTAATGCTTTTGAGCATTCGAATGCGGTTTAGTTGATGCATGCTAACTACCTTTCACTGCACAATTTTAGAGGAGTATTTTGGACTTAAAGGAGGTTAGCTATAAACGAATAGCGTCAGATTGATTGATTGATTGATTGAATATTTAGCGTCATTTTTATGCCATCGAGGGCTAACAGACGATCAGTTAACCTAACCACTGTTTCCTGGGATTAACCAGTACTCGAGCACACCCCATCTCGGCAAGAAACTGATAACTTTCCCACTTGAATCAGTGGTGAGAGACGAATGATAATGAGACACAATGTCGAATAGCGTCAGAAACCTGGCATTGTCAGCCCCAGTAGGCAGAGCACGAGGTCTCTAGTCTCAGGATTGCAGGTTCGATTCCCGGGTGGTGGGGGAGGGGGGGTTGGTGCGTATGCGTCAAGGCGCTAATCCTATTTAAATTATACGTAAGCAGTTGTGATTTTACCTTGACAAGAACGTCAGAAATAGTTAATAACTACAATTTAATGTCAGTTACCATGGCATATCTATATTACTCTGCATTGACGCAGGGAAGAATGTGAAGCACATTCTATTAAGATACTCAACATCTACGGCCACAACTATTCTTGAAAGATCGAATGATGTTGAAACAAGTTCTTACAACTTAGGCAAATCACACTCGAAGTCTTCCTGGTTAGAACCAATACTAAGCATATGATCGTGTGTTTGTTGCTCTACCACTGAAGCACGCATTCCACATGTCGTGGATATGTACATATAAAGAATATTAAGTTTCGAACATTTGAAAGTATTCAAATACATAAGTAACCGCCCCTCATTTCATAATCAATAGGCATGTGCAAAATATATAATATAATGAAATAAATTGCAAAAAGAATACTTTTTACAATTAATTATTCAATTTCAATACAACTATTATGCCTTTTACGCAAATACAGAATTTTCGTAGACCTGACGAAAATACCTCTTTGACAATTTCTTAGCTTGTTGACAAAATGTGCGAAAAACGACATTCTCTCTGATTGTAATGCAAATATAAAAAACATATGATAAATATAAATCGGATGTTTTGTAATTCAATACACACTTTCGAAGTTATAAAATTCATTTTAAAGATCGGAGGGGTTTAATGCCATTTTCAACATATTGCAGGTTACACATGGTATATCCTGTTTTAATGGTGGAGTAAGACCACAGAATGACTTTGTGTAGAACCATCGTCCTTTCGCAAGTATCTGGCAAACCTTTTTTTGAGCGAGTGGAACTCGAACCTATAACGATTGGAGAGTTGATATCTAAATTAAACAGAATTGCTGTTTGAGCACGTGTTTTATCACTGATTTATTCTGATTATCTATACTGGATATTGAGAATTGGGTAAAAGACATTAAATGTCTGCTGGGAGATTATGGATTTTCATATATATGGTCAGGTACTGATGATGCTAATTTGTTTAGCTTTCATATGGTTTTTAAATAGAGAGTTTTAGATAATTTTAAACAAAAATGGTGTAATAAAATCGAAAACAGTCGTGTATATGTACTTTTAAGATATTAAAAACTACTTTTGAATTAAAAATTATTTAGATATGCTTCCTAGAAAAAATTAAGAATTCCTATGACACGATTACGATTATCGTCACATCAGTTAAAAATTTAAACCGGTCGTTATTCTCAGAACAGAATAGAACGTAATTTGCGTTATTGTACTCTATGTCACTTCAACGACATAGAATATGAATACCATTTTGTGTTAATATGTCCTAGTTATCAGAATACCCGTAAACGTTTTATTAAATCATATTATTACAAACGGCCAAGCATGTTAAAATTCATTTAGTTAATGCAAAGTAAGAAGTATTCAATTTTATTAAATTTTTGTCAATATATTTATCAGGCTTTTGGTGTTCGTAAATCCTTGTATAATCAAAATGTATATATGTTTACATCTATCTTTTTGTCTTGAGCTTCTCAAGTATATATTGACAAAGTATGTGATATGTTTCAATTACTGAATAAAATTATTTGAATCTTTGAATCTTGAATCTATAATTAATTAAAGTCTTATAAAAGAACAGAACACAGTCAAATGTCCCATGCATCCTAGGTAGCCATTATAGATAACCGCCACCAATAAAACAATTACATTGTGTACCAAAATATGTAGAATAGACCCGGATTGCGTATTTGATTAGATCTTTTTTGCTACAGTTGACATTTTCCATACCTAATTTTCACATTTTTACTTTTCTGCAAAATCGTATTTGGAAGCGGATTGGAACTAATTAGATTGCTTTTCTCCTTTTTTGCATATCAATGCCGTCAACAGGTCTGCGTTTTTAGACAGCCGTAACCGTGCATAGGTAAACTTTGATATAAACTGGCCTTGAACGAATAATTAAAGCACACTTAAACAACAACAACAACAACAACAACAAGAACAACAAAACAACAAGAACAACAACAAAAAAATCGTATTCGCTCTGCTTAAAAAAACACTTGGTTTTGCAGTTGGTATAAATAATAAATATATACATTTAAACTTTATTGCCGCCTTTAATATGCAAAATCACAAATCGTATGTGAATAACGCATCTTGCTGAAGGAAAAACACTATTACACACTCTGCTGGGGTAAGGGTGGACCATATCGACCTTAGCTCTGATAACTAGAGTTCGTGCTTCATTGGGTTGAATGTTCAATATATATCAACGGTATACGAACGTAAATGTGGTGCTGTTAAATGAAACATTTTTTACTCATCGATAACATGACATATTTCAAGACATGTATTATAATTATGATATAATTTTTAGTTTTGAATGAGGTTTAACGGTGCCATTTTCAACACATTACAGGTTATATATATATATATATATAATTATGACATTCAGTTGTATTGACGAAGGTAAACCTAAGACCTCTGTCTACGTACGTATTCGGGTAGAACAATCTTTCTTTCGCAAGCAAATGGCAACCTTTATCACATTAAAAATTGTACCGAACTGGACTCGAAGCCACAAACTCAGAGGTCAGAGGTAAATGCTCTTGAGAAGGTACCTTAGACAACTCGGCCATGGAAGACACCTTTATTATTTACCCGGTGCTATGGAAGTGTCGTTTTACCAGTCAATGTACCAGCCCCTGGGAGATACTCTGAAACAGAAACACTGTTAAGAAGTCGTTACGATTGAATGAACAATACAAAAAGTCATGCTAATCCAGTGCCGATAGAAACTACTAATAACATAAAACCCGTAGCCGATATTATTGACCTCTCGAACCGATCGCAGAACTAGAGCAAGAGTTTAATACCGCGTGATGATGATCAGCACTGGAATTGCCGCAATTAACAGTAAGTCATTGTTTCTATAGCCACGTCAACTGTAAATTGTGCATAATTAATGCCCAGCCGAACTGTTAATGGTTTTAATATTCTCCGATCACGCAAGAACCATTAAAACGGGAATTTTGTTTAATGCGTTGTGCATGTATGCCTCAGAAAGTAGAACTAATTAATATGAACGTGATCTAGGTGACACCAGAGCATTGTATGAGCCTAAATGCAGGTGCCACAACATACATGCTGATGTTAGGGCAGATTTTACATAGCCTCACTTTAACAATTAGTTCAACTTAAGTTTTATTGTACAACCTAGTTTAAGAGCAAACATCTGTCTGAAAATCTAACGTAGCACCGTGAATGTCACTTTGAAACATTTGGTAGATACATTTTGATCAGTATCTAACCATTAGTACCCAATAATTCAGGTATCGCTTTAAAGATATATTTGGTGAAAAGTGAAGATAAATGCAAAAAGTTGTTTGTCCAACTGACCTCATATAAAACATATGTGATTTATAATATATACAAATAATCTGCAAAATCAAAGGAATTCTTTATATAAGTCATTGGTAAAATCACATGTTGCTTTATATATAATCATTTTCGTTTTACCCCTTAACCACTGAAAATACAGAGAGTGAACTATATACTTGAATAGAAAGTATTCAAATAAAACGTACAGTGTGGACAAAAAAAAAGGAACCAAATATTCCATATTGATAAGAACACGTGATTGCTCTCGTCCGTCAAATCAGTTCATTTAATTTCCTTTATCGTGTGTGGATTTTCCAAATGTTCCCTACAAAATTATTTGTTATTGTTCATGAGCAGACATAACTTTACTAGGCTGCTTTACATACACACATGTTTTCATTGAACCTATAACGCCGCCAGGATGGTTCCTTCTGGTCTCACTACACAGTTGAACTTTGTTCTTTGTTCTATATAAAATAAGGTCAAGGATTTCCACAGTAAAAACATTTTCCTACATAGAATCTTTTTAAAAATATTTTTTATCATAGCAAGAATGTATCCGGACATATAAATGTACACTAACTGTTAGGTTGATCAGCCTGTTTTTTCAAAGACGGTGCAGTGACACCCTAGGCTATTTTAAAAATAGAAGTCCTTAAATGCTCATAAGTACTTGCATCTTTTAAAATCCTATAGAAGTCACTTTTTAACATCAGTGATGTCTTATTGCAGTATATGCTATGCCAGTATATACTTTACTCATCTGTAGCAAGAAATGACAAAGGCCTTTATTTAAGTGCAAGGTCCATGTTACTGTGGCAGAAGAGGCGCATCTGTGTATAGAGACATTGATATCAGGATCTCGTATGTTCCATTACATGACAAGGTCAACGAATAATAAACGTATTGGGACTAAATGATTCTAACAGAATTAGCTGTATACGTGAACGCGTAGAATACGGGACATTTCCATATATAGAACCTATATATATCTCCCGAATTAGGTCTATGGAACCACAATGAAAAGCAGGGAGTTCCATGTTTATCCCAGAATTCATAGATATTGAACGCTTACTAAAATGACAATTGTCTTAAAATTCCCGACTAACTGTTAGACACGTTATTTCCAAGCTAGAGTCCGCAGTCAAAGTCATGAAGCAGATCGTCATTTTCTTATACATATATCATTACAATACAATATATATATATATCTACACTACACTACAATTATCCTTACACAACTATATATACATCATTACACTACAATACATTTGTCCTTACAAAACTATACATATATCATTACACTACAATACATTTATCCTGACAAAACTATACATATAGGTTACACTACACTACAATACATATGTCCTTACAAAACTATACATATATCATTACACTACATTGTATTTGTCCTTACAAAACTATACATATATCATTACACTACATTATATTTGTCCTTACAAAACTATACATATATCATTACACTACATTGTATTTGTCCTTACAAAACTATACATATAGGTTACACTACACTACAATTCATATGTCCTTACAAAACTATACATATATCATTACACTACATTGTATTTGTCCTTACAAAACTATACATATAGGTTACACTACACTACAATACATTTGTCCTTACAAAACTATACATATATCATTATACTACATTGTATTTGTCCTTACAAAACTATTCATATAGGTTACACTACACTACAATACATATGTCCTTACAAAACTATACATATATCATTACACTACATTGTATTTGTCCTTACAAAACTATACATATATCATTACACTACAATACATTTGTCCTTACAAAACTATACATATATCATTACACTACAATACATTTATCCTTACAAAACTATACATATATCATTACACTACATTGCATTTGTCCTTACAAAACTATACATAAAGGTTGCACAACAATACATCTGTCCTTACAAAACTACACATATATCATTACACTACAGAACATATATCATTACACTACAGTACATATATCCTTACAAAACTATACATATATCATTACACTACAATACATATATCATTACACTACTATACATATATCATTACACTACAATACATATATCATTACACTACTCTACATATATCATTACACTACCATACATATATCATTACACTACAATACATTTATCCTTACAAAACTATACATATAACATTACACTACAGTACATATATCATTACACTACAATACATTTATCCTTACAAAACTATACATATATCATTACACTACATTGCATTTGTCCTTACAAAACTAAACATAAAGGTTGCACAACAATACATCTGTCCTTACAAAACTACACATATATCATTACACTACAGTACATATATCATTACACTACAGTACATATATCCTTATAAAACTGTACATATATCATTACACTACAATACATTTATCCTTACAAAACTATACATATATCATTACACTACTATACATATATCATTACACTACCATACATATATCATTACACTACAATACATTTATCCTTACAAAACTACACATATATCATTACACTACAGTACATTTATCCTTACAAAACTATACATATATCATTACACTACAGTACATTTATCCTTACAAAACTATACATATATCATTACACTACAATACATTTATCCTTACAAAACTACACATATATCATTACACTACAGGACATATATCATTACACTACAGTACATATATCCTTACAAAACTATACATAAATCATTACACTACAATACATATATCATTACACTACTATACATATATCATTACACTACAATACATATATCATTACACTACTATACATATATCATTACACTACTATACATATATCATTACACTACCATACATATATCATTACACTACAATACATTTATCCTTACAAAACTATACATATATCATTACACTACATTGCATTTGTCCTTACAAAACTATACATAAAGGTTGCACAACAATACATCTGTCCTTACAAAACTACACATATATCATTACACTACAGTACATATATCATTACACTACAGTACATCTATCCTGATAAAATTGTACATATTTCATTACACTACAATACATTTATCCTTACAAAACTATACATATATCATTACACTACTATACATATATCATTACACTACCATACATATATCATTACACTACAATACAATTATCCTTACAAAACTATATTTATATCATTACACTACCATACGTATATCATTACACTACAATACATTTATCTTTACAAAACTATACATATATCATTACACTACAATACATATATCATTTCATTACTATACATTTATCCTTACAAAACTATATTTATATCATTACAATACAATACATATATCATTACATTACAATACATATATCATTACACTACAATACATTTATCCTTACAAGACTGTACATATATCATTACACTACAATACATATGTTATTACACTACTATACATATATCATTACACCACAATACATTTTTCCTTACAAAACTATGTCCATACATAAATATGCACAAAGAAACAAAACACCGCAGAATAAATTCAAATAAATAAAATTGGTGAATATACAGTCGTTAGTAGACACAAATTGGATACAGTTATGTACTTTATAAAAAGTGGTAATTAATGTATTATCTTATATTTCTATTTCAAACAGTAGTACGTCTGGAGTGTTGTGGAAAGCCAACAGTGTTAAATATTTTCTGAAATCATTAATAAAACACTATGCAAATAGTATACAAATCATAATTTATCATTTAGAATAGAGCATTTGGCATTAAGGATTTCTAATTTATCATTTAGAATATAGCATTTGGCATTAAGGATTTCGAATTTAATATTTAGAATAGAGCATTTGGCATAAAGAGTTCGAATTTATCATTTAGAATTAAAAAATAGGAATAAAAAATTAAACATTAAGCATATTCAATTGAACAATTAGAATTTAGAATTACGCATTTAAGAAGAAGAATTTTGACTCCGTTGATATCGTTAAATAACCAACATTTGCCCATAAGATTACCATCACATTTATAAACGTTGATATTATTGTATGACCTTTCTATTGTTTATTTTTGTTGCCGCGGTGTATTTCCAGTGCTCCGAAAATGTGCAACAAGCATGTAAAACACTGTATATCCCACAGGAGTCAAACATAAAAAACCAGCATAAATGCTAACATTAAATTGAGTATGTAGCATAAGGTTACACCCTCCACCAATCAGTTTTAGAGTTTAGAGTTGTGTTAATGAGTTGACCATTACTTTTGTTGATACAGGATGGTTAAAATAGTCATATATTTATTAGTAGATATGAGAACATTTTCATGAATTCTGTTAGTTATGGTTGACATTGGGAACTGTTGGATTTTGTAGATAATCTGCAACAAATGGGAAGAATTGTCAAAAATGAAGGGGTGACATCAAAACATCGAAAGTGTTAAATAGCAATCTGGTAAACTACATGTCACGTACATATTTGGACCAACAAAGGACTATTTATTGAAACAAGAAACTTTTAGAACCATTCGATGTCGAGAGTTGTATTTCTTTATATGTAGAACAGTACAAAATTAAATGTTGTGTGAGACGTTAAAGCCTCAACTGCCATAATAAAGCCGCAAGATGGCCCTAGAGGCAGGTTTATATAATTCAATACATAATTCAAGTCAGAGAACCCTTTTTTTCAAAATTCCTCAGCCATCAATGCATTGTTGTAGTTTTTAACTATCCATACAGTCAATGGGCCCTTTTACGAAAATAATGCATTTTACCACCATTACACAAGTATATTTCGTACAAACCCAAACCTATACTGGCATTCCCTCTGCCACTTCCTTAAATACTCAATCATTAGATGCTTTTTAAAACATTGGATGTTTTTTAAAAGCATCAAAATTGTTTTTAATCATTTAGAACGGGTGTTTCTTTACAAATCAATTTTCTCTTTCCGATAAACACCTTCAGCAGAATTAACAGCATAAATATAATTATGTTCAATAGTACAACTATTTAAGAATATAATTTAACACTTTTTAGCCTGCCGCAGTTAAATCGTCTGCAGTATTATCAGCTTCAAAAATGACGACCCAGTAAATGTACACCATCTCGTGTCAACAACCTCATTCGATTAACTGAAAGACACTTAAAGGGTTATCTCACTGAGTCAATATCAAGGTCATTAACACATACTCAATCACTTGCTGTATTCCCCTCATTCACTGACATTTCTCATGGTAGAATCGCTATATACATCTTACTGAAAACGACATTTGACCTAACCAAGTGACCTACAATCCTAATCCGGGTTTTCATTACAGAGCATCCATAGGTGCAATGTGTTCATCACTAATTTTTGTAATCAAATACTAGTAGCTTACATCGGCGATGGCAGAGAACCGTGGTCCGGATACAGAATTGTCCGTAAGAGCAAACCGGTACATAGATTACCAATATGTTCTTAATGCGGTCACTTTGTGTGGGAGGGAGGTCAGCTATTTGTCAATTTTAGAATTAAAGCGACACACGGCAATTTTAATAGATTTTCATTAAGCTCTTTTTCCAAAAGTTATGGTTTAAAAATAGTTCATTTTTATTTATAATACAAACATGGGATTGAAGTTCTTCCAACATACCTACAGTTTAAGAAATGACATATAAAGTATGGCAGTTTTAACCAATGAAATAAATACGACAAAGAAAAAAACGGAATTGTAAGAGAATTGCAAAGAGCTAATTGACTTTTTTTTTTATATCAAAATGAAAACAAAACTAAAATAGTTTGTTTAACATATTAATTAATTAAACGAGTTGTTTATTAGTGGACGACAGAGTGATCCCCGGATTAACTATAATCAAACAGTCAAGATTGATATACTACAATAAGATAATGTTATACAATATATAAAAAAAACATTATACAAGTTAAATTGGCTATTTATTACATTATACATTTTCTTAAGATTTGGAAAGATTATCAAATATTAACGGAAAAACGGTTTGTACTTTTGATATAGTCCTGGACAGCCTAAAATGTTTGAATGCTTTAAACAAGCAATAGGTTCCTCTTTCCAAATAATAACACACATAATATTAAATGGAGGCAATTCTGAAATTATGCACCTACATGAATACATATGAAATAAGAATCCCCCCGAAAGAGGTTTCGTGTCTATTTTCGAAAGAAGGGGCATAACTCTTGCAAATTGGTAAAAATACAATCGTGTACTCGTCGTAATATATAATGACAAGTGTAACAAATATTTTATTTCCATTTATTTTATAAGTATTATATAACCAACTTGTTTATATTAAATTGTGAAAATTTATTAAAATTGTTCTGTTTTGCACGTCTAATAATGCATATATGTACAAGTTATCTTAATGTTTTGTAACCATTGAGTTGTTGACCCCCGGTTTCACTAAACATATTTTTTATATTTTCTTCAACGATATTTTTAAATGCTATTACTTCACATTAACTGATTATGTTGCACGTTATACTTTACCATTAAGTACAGAGGTGTAATGAGTGACTGTGGTGATTTAAACGTTAAGTATTTCAAATAATAAAGTTTCCTGTTTGATCGTTTTATTAATTATGTTAAACTCGCCCTTTTGCCTTCAACCACACAAATAGAATATCTAGATTTAGTGAGCACTGTTCGTTACTCATTCAATTCTCACAGACAATGAGACACTCAATGGTAACTGAATAATTCTAAATGCAAATATAATTGTCATGACTATCTATGTATCAACATGTCTAATTATGTAAATCTAAATTGAAATAAAAGTTACAAAAACTGTTTATTAAAAAATATATCAATTTGTAATTTTTTTTAAAAAAATCATATTTTTAGAACAAGTTTCTCTCGAGAATTAATACAAGTTTCTAAAACGAGCTCTAGATAATAAATCTTCAAGATTTTATTTTCATATACAGTAGTAATATCTTCAGGTCTAAGCCAACCGTTAATATTTGTTCTTTATTCTATAGTACATAAGACGTAAGCATGCTTGTTATTTATAGAAAGACCCAAATGCAAGAAGTTGATTTTATTGTTTGTCAACCTCTTTTCTACCAAAATATGATGAGAAAGCAGAGGTCATGTAGCATATAAGATATTTTTCTGTTCAGTATGTAACCTGTTGACAAAGTAAAACTAGACTTCCGAAATCATTTATTCATACCCAGATCTCAAAACATCATTTTTTCTTTTCAAATTCACAATTCAAACATGACAATGCTTTCTAAATGTTCAAAATATATCAATAACGCCATTCAATTAAATAAATGAGCATTACAAACAGGAAAATTGTATTTTTTATTATGAAGAAACAAGGATTATTTATAGCCGCCTTTATACCCCACGGAAGCATATCCTATATCCAAATGTGGCACTATACCTTTAAAAATGTGAAGACTGACTTGATGCCAGAACCATGATTATACCCCACGGAAGCATTTCCTATATCCAAATGTGGCACTATTCCTTCGTAAATGTGAAGATTGACTTGATGCCAGAACCATGATTATACCCCACGGAAGCATTTCCTATATCCAAATGTGGCACTATTCCTTTATAAATGTGAAGATTGACTTGATGCCAGAACCATGATTATACCCCACGGAAGCATTTCCTATATCCAAATGTGGCACTATTCCTTTATAAATGAGAAGATTGACTTGATGCCAGAACCATGATTATACCCCACGGAAGCATTTCCTATATCCAAATGTGGCACTATTCCTTCGTAAATGTGAAGATTGACTTGATGCCAGAACCATGATTATACCCCACGGAAGCATTTCCTATATCCAAATGTGGCACTATTCCTTTATAAATGTGAAGATTGACTTGATGCCAGAACCATGATTATACCCCACGGAAGCATTTCCTATATCCAAATGTGGCACTATTCCTTTATAAATATGAAGATTGACTTGATGCGAGAACCATGATTATACCCCACGGAAGCATTTCCTATATCCAAATGTGGCACTATTCCTTTATAAATGTGAAGATTGACTTGATGCCAGAACCATGATTATACCCCACGGAAGCATTTCCTATATCCCAATGTGGCACTATACCTTTATAAATATGAAGATTGACTTGATGCCAGAACCATGATTATACCCCACTGAAGCATTTCCTATATCCAAATGTGGCACTATTCCTTTATAAATATGAAGATTGACTTGATGCCAGAACCATGATTATACCCCACGGAAGCATTTCCTATATCCAATTGTGGCACTATTCCTTTATAAATGTGAAGATTGACTTGATGCCAGAACCATGATTATACCCCACGGAAGCATTTCCTATATCCAATTGTGGCACTATTCCTTTATAAATGTGAAGATTGACTTGATGCCAGAACCATGATTATACCCCACGGAAGCATTTCCTATATCCAAATGTGGCACTATTCCTTTATAAATGTGAAGATTGACTTGATGCCAGAACCATGATTATACCCCACGGAAGCATTTCCTATATCCAAATGTGGCACTATTCCTTTATAAATGAGAAGATTGACTTGATGCCAGAACCATGATTATACCCCACGGAATCATTTCCTATATCCAAATGTGGCACTATTCCTTTATAAATATGAAGATTGACTTGATGCCAGAACCATGATTATACCCCACGGAAGCATTTCCTATATCCAAATGTGACACTATACCTTTATAAATGTGAAGATTGACTTGATGCCAGAACCATGATTATACCCCACGGAAGCATTTCCTATATCCAAATGTGGCACTATTCCTTTATAAATGAGAAGATTGACTTGATGCCAGAACCATGATTATACCCCACGGAAGCATTTCCTATTCCAAATGTGGCACTATACCTTTATAAATGTGAAGATTGACTTGATGCCAGAACCATGATTATACCCCACGGAAGCATTTCCTATATCCAAATGTGGCACTATTCCTTTATAAATGTGAAGATTGACTTGATGCCAGAACCATAATTATACCCCACGGAAGCATTTCCTATATCCAAATGTGGCACTATTCCTTTATAAATGTGAAGATTGACTTGATGCCAGAACCATGATTATACCCCACGGAAGCATTTCCTATATCCAAATGTGGCACTATTCCTTCGTAAATGTGAAGATTGACTTGATGCCAGAACCATGATTATACCCCACAGAAGCATTTCCTATATCCAAATGTGGCACTATACCTTTATAAATGTGAAGGTTGACTTGATGCCAGAACCATGATTATACCCAACGGAAGCATTTCCTATATCCAAATGCGGCACTATTCCTTTATAAATGTGAAGATTGACTTGATGCCAGAACCATGATTATACCCCACGGAAGCATTTCCTATATCCAAATGTGGCACTATACCTTTATAAATAACACGTTCTGATTCAAATTGACCCTTTTCTGAAAAGGTCAAAACTATTGATATTTGTAACTTCTGTTCTCGCGATGTTCATTGAGTATCATTTAAATGATCGGCATGGTCGTTTTATATTAATACAATAAGAGGTTCAAGCCAGCATGCCTATTTGTAGAGTATATGCTTTTAATCTGGCTGAATTCAGTCATTTACATTACATGTGGTTATAGGTTTCACTTAATATTTTTGCTGGATAATTAATTGAACTTGTATCATTTAAAAGTAAAATGGGCATTATCAAATAAAAGTTAATCCTGATGAAGTGATTGGCTGAATTCAGTCAAACTTTAGTTGAGTGTACACGAATTACAAATGCTGCATGTAAAATCGATATTTGCCATTCCAGCTCTTTACTGGCTGAATTCAGCCAAACTTTACATTTAGAAGTCAGTTTGCAAACCTGCTTTTGAAGGAAACCATTTTGCTTGCTGGCCGAATTCAGTCAGTATAAGGCATCTCACAATACAACATGAAAACTACGGAACGTCTTTTATACATTTCATATCGTTCTTCTGTAAAATTACTTGGCTGAATTCAGTCAGTAGGATCAAATTTGGTTATCAGACAATTTTGTTAGCGCTCTTTAAGTTTTATGAACGTTTAGTATATAAAATGAAATATGAACAAATGATATACTAGAACAAAATTTTATAATCCATCTTTTTATTATTTGATAATGTATTTTGCCAGTTTTAATAAGATCCTTAGCCTGTAATATGCTAATATACATTATACAAAAATTCAATGTCGCCAAATTTGGCTCTAATGAAATATAGCTGTTTGGTTTAAATGCAAATAAAATAGTATCTAATAAATATAAGCTGTACTAATGGGAAGTGATTATTTAATCCAAATATTAAACAAGAATGTGAAATCTATAAAAACAAACATCAGAATAAAAAAGGGTTTTATGGTTAAATCTCTGTAGGCTTATGATACGTTCGAATCACTTAACAAGGTAAAATCATGATTTAAACAAACTAGTAGGTGATCATAATTATGTTTATCCTTCATATTAATATACAGAAAACGCACGCACGCACATACGCACGCACGCACGCACGCACATGTATATACAGTATTATGATTTAAAACATCTCTAGTTTTAGAGATGCCTTTTACTTTTTAATGACACCCAAAACCATTTCAATATTATCGTGGGATCAGACTACACAACTGTACTACCTATCGAGTAGTTATATCCTGTCATTTGTAGTTTCTGAGAAAGATATTTTAAAACACTTCTCTAAATAATTATGCCTGAGTAAATATTTGGTACCATGTGGCTGGGGTGGTCATTACAGCTCAAAGGTGGGATTCACTGTGACTTCACTTAAACTTAATAAGATATTTAACATGTCTATAATATTAATTTGGAGATTGTTAAATATAAAAATACATGTAGTTTCATCATATGAAAAATGCTAGAACTCAATTATTTAGAAAAAAAATTATACCATACATTTTCATGATAAACAATATTGCGGAACATATACTTAATTCTCAATATATAACATCATTTAAACGCCAACTTATACATCATGTGTTAACGCACCAAAATACCATGTTTTTATTTAACAAGTTATTTTGAAGTATCTATTATTCATGCTCGTCTAAGAAATAGTTACAGTATGATATATTTGTCTACAAATTAAAATTATATTCAATATATATATATAATATGAGCATTAAAAAGAGGACGCTGAACACTATTTCATGCATTGTCCTTAATTTTCGTGCTACATGCCACCTTCATTCTTTAGGTGTTATATGGGAGTGATAATAAAACATGTAAGCAGATGACCGATAATCCAAGGATCAATCTTATTGCATTACTTTGAATTTGTATCATTAGTGGAAGAGAGGAAATTGTTTCCCTCTGTTGAAAATAACACATACAATACATATATAAAGCAAATAACCCTTGTTCCCTGGCTGCCATGTTTTTAAACGGATCAAGTTGATTTTAGCTATTTGGGTAGAGGGTCTCGTACTGATGAACATTTGTACAAAATTATTTGAAATCTGACCATTGGTTATTTATTACATGAAAAACTATATCATATTCATGAAACACATAGTGACTTTCAAAAAGTGCAACATTTGTGACATAAGTTGAAATATTTAAAATGAACAATTCAATTGCAAAACAATTTTAAATGCCAAACTGAGTTTGATGACACATTTGAGAACAACCTTAGCTACTATTTTCTGGTATTAATCAAACATATTTATTTCGTTTCTTGTTCTTAGAGTTAAAACAATTTGCTTCAACAGAAGTTGATGGCGATATGATACTTTCTTTGCTTCCACATGTTTTTCCTGAATATACCTGAAATAACAACAAAAATAAAATATTTCACGATTTTAATAATACTGACCTATGCATAAATTTTACTTATATATCCTATTAAATTTTACAATTATTTTATTTTCGATATATTTCTGCTTTTACATTAGATTAACATGTTAACTACAAGCAGTACTAAATAACAAAACACATCATGATATATTTCGAATCAAGCTTATTTTGCATATTATTATGTATATATTATAATATAATTTAGATTAAGAATAAAAGAGTCATACTAAACTAAATAAGATATCTCGCAGATTTGAAAAATGAAATTATCAAATGGACATACATTTAGGACAAGGACAACATGATACCTTTTTAATTAAATAAAATACTGGCATAGTTGTAAAATTTAGCACAAATGGTGGCTATTTGGATGGATAATGTCTGGTACAAAATACCATTGTTTACCTTAAAAACATGTTTTTAAACTTGCTTTTATCTCCAACATTTGAATTAGACCTGACCCGTTGAGTCACATAAATGATTTAGCATATAATGATCTCAATTATAGCCAACTCATTCAAAATATTCCATGCATCATCGAAAATCTATACTTAAATTCATACTACCGAACGCAGTGGTAATATCTATGGAGTATGTGATCCGGGTTCAAATCCCGTGACATACATTATGGTTTATTTTTGGTTGATTTTCCGAGCCACACTATTTTCCCCACAGAGATCCACAAATATTTTTAATTGTTGTAATGTTAGTACTGAATGCTTTGAGCATTGTTAGAATCACTTTTTATTGAATGTGTCATTTATACAGACAAACTAGTCAATAGCAGTATTATTCTCGCTAAACTATATATGAATATATGTAAAATTGCGTACAACCACTTTCAACTCTGTCTCCTATCATAATATTATCAGTTCATTAAAAAAGCGTTTGCATCAAATGGAAGATATTTAAAATGGAATATAAAACTCATCGACGAAATCCTTTTTTAAATGAACACAAACAAACTGCACAATTTCATTGCATGTACTGAATGAAACAACACGTTCGCTGTCGTCTCTTTGATGACTGTGACGTCACCGTGCGTCGGCTAACATCAAAGAGATATTGTACGGGCGAAACGTACATGATTTCAAGTCCTTGAAAGTGACATGTTTATGTCGTTTCTTTTTGAAAATTGAAGCATGATTTTTGGATTGCGAAGTTAGTAATATGGAGGAAATATATTAAATTAATGGATAAAATATATCAACGGTATGTACTCTGTGAACAACTATTTTTCAAAACGTTATGGTTAACGCAAATAATTCCAGTCTGACATCAAAATAAAATCGGTCCCGGTCACTTTCCTAATTAATGTCATTTATTTCATAATTAAAGTCACTGTTAAAAAGCTCAAACAAACAAGTTATACTGTGCATTTTTATAAAATATTTTAAAGACGCAAGCCATTTTTGGTCCGAAGTCTCAGCTTTGACCACTTTGAAAAAATAAACGTCACGAGCAAACAATTTAACACATTACGGCAAGCAAAACCGTTTTAATGAACCGATATGGGTCGCAAATCACACATCGAAGGCCTGTTACGTAGCGATAGACTCTTCCGAAAAACTCCAGGGGCGGATCAAGGATTTCAGTTTAGAGGGAGTGCGCATGTGCGTATCCAGGAATTGATGTTAGGGTTCGGGGGTATAGGGCGGCAAATTATACTTAAGTGAATGTATATACATTTATAACTTAATTCTTTTGAATAAAGATAAACATAATAACACATATACCTTGAATTTTTTTTATAAACTTTTTTATTTACAAAAAAAAAATATCGCTTGGCAGGCTCGAACTTTTAACCTCTAGATTGACAGGCGCACGCCTTACCTATTACACTACTGCACCACTTAGATTTGTATTAGACACCAATCATAGCACATCACTATCTTGTTAGGAGCAGGCCGATGGCATATTGTTTTTCTGGCTAAATCTCTTTTTTAATATAACGTTGAATGAAAATAGATGAAAGTTTAACATAGATTTCAGTGTTGTATTGATTATTTGTTTGTCTCAGTTTGTCTACCAGTTTAGTTGTTTCTGTCTCGGTGCTTTTGAAAGTTTGGTCTACGCAGTGTAGATATTTTAATTGTATACATGTTTTAGCAGACTGGTCTATTTAAAATCATTTACACATGTCATGACATGCAAATAAACATACATTTTCTTCTGCGTTTGACTTTCTGCAGATGATGATAACCATGTAAAAAAAGCTATTCAGCTTTTTTTTTTAAAATTTTGCTCGCGTTGATGGTGCCGCCATAACAAACTTTTTCGCGTAAAATTACAAGAATTGATATAGATCTAACGACAAGGAAAAAAACTTAAAAAAAAACCGACCAAACACTGGGCGACAGTAGAATATACTCAAGCAACATGCTAGAAGTAGTTTGTACATATTTTAGGTACATCAAATATGTGCTTAATTTGTTTGAACACAAATCGTTAAGATGGTTATTTGAGTTCAGGATGAATGTGAAGAAGAAAAACCTATGCTTGCCAAAATTTAGGTGGTGCGTGTTCCCCCCCCCCCCCGCCCTGAATCCACCCTTGAACTCCCTTACATATCTGTAATGGCTTAGTCAAAATTGACCTCCTTTTGCACAGCGGGTGACAAAACAATAGAATGTTATTGCCACAAGGCATATTTCACAGCTTAGTAAAGCATGATAGGGGTAATTTATACGTCCGATAGAAAATATCTGGACCGATTTTTTATTCAATTTTGAAACGAAACCCGGTTTTGAACGGTAGAAATCGGTCCAAAAACCGAAAAACCGGTGATTTTAGAAGCCCTGGGCCCTGTTTCTCAAAAATACTTCAGTCTGCTATTTTACTTTAACTCAAATAGTGTGCTCAATTTCAGTATAAAATTGAGCACACTATCGAGTTTAAGTAAAATAAGAGACTTAAGTATTTTTGTGAAACCGTTGCCTGGTACTGATGTATTAAATACTATTACATATTCCCATTGTTGATTGATACATTTGTAAGTATGTATGCCTAGTGTTAGATATTTACAGCTATGTATTATCAAAGTAAGAAGGGCGGAGTTCACTTTATCGAAAACCGTTATGGTTGGCCGTTCAGCATATTTAAAACAGAAGGTTGGCTAAACTACTGGTCTGCTTGCTCTTATCTCTACATGGGGTTTCGATTGATAGCTGTGGGAACTATTTATGTATGAGAGATAAGATGACTGGTCCCTTGGGGCCGGTCACTATTTATAATGCTGGTAATCAACATTATAATGCATACTAATAATTCTGTTCTTATTGGTCAAATTTAGTTAGAAGTGGCTACATGACGGAGTGTATTTTGCAAATGGATACACAATGATTTCTAAATTAACAAAATGTTTCTTACATTGATAATGAAAATTTGCCTTTTTAATGTATACTCGGCACAATGCACACAATTCTATAATAAAAACTGGCAATATCTTTATTTAAATTTAAAAAGGTTTTCAAAGAATATTTTTTTTTATTTATAAACTTTAAATCAACATGACATACACTCATGTATTCATCAACAGTTTTGCTCATTTTCAATCAAATAAATTAGGTATGAATTTTAAATTTAAAAAGACATTGTCACTATTTAAGCGAATACAGAAAAATCAGTGGGAAAGGCCATTTTTCGTTGTTGCTGACGTTTATACTGTTACTCCGGTCTTTAATGAGGTGTTTAATTAAGATCTAATGGGGGTTGTAAATGAACAAAATAGCCGTATAGATTAAGTACCATTGCCCAGCATGTGGTGATTACTGGTATCATGCTCGGTGATCAGATAAGAACTGCCATTTGAGTTGTGTATAAATCGGTTTTTGCTTCAAGTAAACTAAACATCATTCAATTTCTCGGATGGAAATTGTAGTTCGTAATCATTATTTTTTGCAAATTATCTATAATAATTTCATCAAAATACATCATAACCAAACAAATAGTTTTGAAAAGCATAGCTGCTATATCTCAAGTTGTTTTTCAGAGGTATGTGCGATTACTCAAGAAAAATAATATATCCCTGGTATATAGGCTTGCTAAAGTCTGCCCTCAAATCATAAGAATTTCTAGAATACTAGTTACATAATCTTGGTTAATTAGATTGAATAGATTTAGTGAATATTTTGCGTCATCTTTATGCCATCGAGGGCTAACAGACGATCATTTAACTTAACCACTGTTTCCTGGGATAAACCAGTACTCGAGCACACCTCGTCTCCGCAATTAACTGATAACTTTCCCACTTGAAACAATGGTGAGAGACGAATGATAATGAGACACAATGTCGTATATCAATCATCACGGAGACTGTTGTCGGGCAGGGGATTCGAACTCACGACCCCTGGATTGATAGTCAGACGCGTAACCGACTGAGCTTATCAGGCCCGGCTGGTTAATTAGATATGTATAACCAAAATGTTTATTCTCAGTGGAATTGTTGGTAATATATATTATTATGAAAATGAAAGTATTAACCTTCTCAGTCTTTATATATTACAACATAATTTATATATGTCTCGTAATTTTATTGCTACAGTTTAAAATAATTATTGGCTGACATCATTATAAATTATGTTCCGGAATAACTACTACTAATAATAATAATAATTATATATCTGTCTCACCGACTCAAAATCAAAAATATCTAAATATCTTGATCTGTTAAGTAATCGAATCAGTGGATGTTAAACAATGCGTTCAGAACTCCATATAAATGAATCTGCTGACAATATATTTGATGGAGTTCTACTGGTGTTAGTCCCATTATTATATATATATGTAATATGTGTGTCTAACTTTGAATGAGATATAGTCATGCTCTGAACACAACTTAGTCATACTTTTTTTGTTAATTCTGTATAATGACAACGGGTAACAACATTTCTCTTGTTAAAATTGCTATGATTATTATATCAAATTGCAATAGGTTTTTTGTTTTATGTTAATGTTCCAAACAGAGAGTGATACCTTTTTGTCTTTTTCTGATGTCTATTCTCGGTCAAACATTTGTACTCCATCCATATACATTTTCCTTTTTCTTTTGTATGTTTTTTCAGACACCTTCATGACACCTCCATGCTTTATTGTCATAATACAAATTTAATAGTATTTATTATTCACCAAGTAGTAACATTTTGTCAATTATGTATCCATTTTTACGTATAATCGATTTTAACATATTATAAATTTGTTTTATACATTGTAGTTTTGGTCCCATTGAATACAAGAGCTGTAAGTGAACAGCATTAACTCGACTTTTCTAGTGTTGCCACAAAACAAAATTTAACACCAGAAGTATGTAACATATAAAAATATCAGCACTATAGTACTAACAAGTATGTGAAATGGAGGAGACGAAAATAACTGACGCAAAATTGAAACGGCGGAGTAAATCTAATTTAATAGAAAAACAAAAAAAGAAATATGATGGGGTAGAAAATAGGGTATAAGGCTCAGACAAGATTTAAACATAGCAAAGTATCTTAACATAATAATATAGAGGGAGGCTCTTTGGTAGCTTCCAAAATTACAATCAGGCAGAGTATTTCATATTTAATGTAAAACAAAATAAAAAATGAGTAGGAAAGGTATGGTTGGGGTCAGAGTGCTCTTGGTAGGCAACACAATTGAAATTGGGCAGAGCATTTCTTTAATAAAAAGCAAAAGAAAATCAATAAAAATTGGTAGGGGAGGATATTTCATGTGCTATTTAACAAAATTTAACATAGAGCTGTCGGAGGGACAGCGTGCTTGACTATTCGAATATTTGTCACAAAAGTACAAATTTGATTGAGACTAATGATAACTCCAAGCTTACACGATTTATCTTACTTACTAAATTGAGTAGAGCTTATAACTGCAATACTGTGAATGAAATTTCAATCCATCCAATACATGGAAAGACTGTTGAGTTTCAATTAAATACATTGCATGTTTGTTGTGATATGGACTTATGGTACTTGCACGCAAAACTTAAACAATAATTTTTAAGTCAAATAAAGGCAATACTTTTGCATTATAACCACCCAAGAGTTATCTTAACTTAGTTATTGGAGTAGGTTTGATGACTGGGAAGTCTTGTATAAAAGTTCAAGTCAATGCATGCAATGGTTATTGAGATAGGCACTTGCATGCATAACTTTAACCAATGTGTGACGCCGATGCCCGAGTGAGTAGAATAGCTCTCTTTATTTTCCGAATAGTAAAAAAAAAACTATTCGAATTATATTGTGACAAAGTACAAACTCAGATACTGATGGCTAATCCAGATAAAAAGAGTTATTTATGGAATTACATAGCTTAAACCTTGTATGAAGTTTCAGTCAAATACATGCAGTGGCTTCTGAGAGATATATTTTAACCAAATATACTAGACACAAAAAAGGGCCATAATTAAGAAAATAATAGCAATAATTACCCCTGTTCATTAATGTAGTTTGATTTAGACTGCAAAACCTTTTTTAAAGTTACATCAAATACATGGAGTGTTTTATGAGATATGAAATTAATTGTATTTGCACGCAACACTTTAACCAGAATTTCTATATTATAAGTCATACAAGGGCGGTAATTTGCATTATATAATGCAAATGCTTGATTACTGTGAAGTCTTGTGTGAAGATTAAGCCAATACATGCGATGGTAACTGATATAGTTGATTGCACTGTCTCAGAATATAAGCACGCACAATCATGTCAAGTTCCATCCATATAACTTCACACTTATGTACAATTATGAAACAATAAATGTGACATTTTTGCACTCAAATACGACATTGTCCTTGAATTTTGTAGCCTGATATGTTACATACTAGGGTCCTCCATGGCTGAGTGGTCTAAGGCACCGTCTAAAGATCACTTCCCTCTCACTGCTAGGGTCGTAGGTTCAAGTCCTGCTCACACCAAAACTTTATTTGAGAAATATTGCCAGTTACTTGCGGAAGGACGGTGGTTCTACTCAGTCTGAGGTCTTCTTCCACCAGTAAAACGAGATATGTCATATATAACATGAAATGTGTTGAAAAATGGCGTTAAAACCCATTCAAAAATATACTTCCGCAGAGCATAAGCATGCACAGTTATGCCAAGTTATATGCAAATAACTTCAAGCCCTACACATAAATGAACAATTTTAAAAACTTTTTAAAACGAAGATTGGAAGCTGACATCAGAGCCGATGCCGGGTGCGTACAGAAATTCATCTTTTTCTAGAATGTTCAAGCCGAAAGTAAGAAAAAATCACACCAATGATAACTATAAATGTAATTACTGCATATATCTCCAGTAGCATATACATTGAATGGATATGATTTTTAATCTCAAAATTATATCATCAATACTGCCTCAATATAAATTGTGTGTACTGGTACTTCTGCCCATATGTACAAATACATATTCTAATATATTGCGATATCAAATGATTACTTACCTGCAAACAAGCTTTCCTTCAATGATTTGATTTCTACCATTAAATGTGTCTCTGAAAAGTAGCTTCAACATTTTCAAAAATCCTTTGGCAAGTAAATGTTATTTCTGGCACCATCTCAAAACACTATCTTCAGTTAACGCTTCAGGAATACATCGTAACAACACTTTTCTTGAAGACACTTTCCAATTTTTTCAACATCAAGTGCAACATCTTTTCAGGAAACTGAAATTAAAATGTGTGATCGAATACCTACAGTGTTTCATTGACGTTTTCAAATTTGAAGTGTACATTGACTCCTGTTAAAGATATCTTAACAATATACAATAAAGTTATATCAAGATTGCATTAAAATATTTAAAATAATTTATCATATCATGAGTTCATGTATTTAATAGGTAAACAAATATACACGTTTATATAGTTTCTTTAAAAAAGCGTTACGCTAGTAAAATTCGTTGTTTGAAAAATCATTGTGGAATGTTTTGAATCAACTTAACCATTGTGAGCATTTAATTTGCATAATATATAGAGTTTAAATTTAAAGAACATACGTTTAAGAAATAATTTTTAGCAGTTTTGTTAATTTTGAACATTTAGATTTTCAAGATTAAATAAATAAAATGTTAATTGAATATGTAGAAATTGATAACTGGATACATACCATTTAAACGTTTGTTTCCTGGTGAACTCTCTTTGTGTATATATTCCTGGCTCTGAGTTATTTGTATCATCACTACTCATTGAAAATGAACTTGTCTCCAAAAAACATGTATATTTTATTATCAAAATAACATCACTAATTATTTCATTATCAAAGGTGGTAACACATGTAAATGACAACTATTCCATTCAATAGATTTTATACCAATTAACAGTATATTTCATAATGCAGTTTACAAACATGAACTACACAACCCGTTCATTAAGCAGTAATGTTGTCTGAAGAGGGTTAATACTCTCTGCTCCAGAGAGATACACTACACTGCACACGTATTATTGCTGATAAATTGTTGATAATACACAAATTGCTGGTTCTTATTGCTTTATGTTCGTATATTTGTGGAATCGTTTCCATCAACATAATTATAAAATGATATTGATACAAATTGTTCAAATATATTAACTTATATTAACTTAGAAATTGAAAATACATTGTTAAGGTTCATAGTAGAAAAGATATTAAAGATAAAGCACTAGGCGATGTTTGAAATTGATATCATGAATAAATTATTAAGTGCAATTTTTTCAATTTGTGTTTTGTCATGTTAAACGTAATTTATTTAGCGGAAGACCAAACTACACAAAACATCATTCAATATTAGTTACATCAGATTGCATGTATTGTCCTTAATAAATTTACAGTGTTGAAGTACTTACATGTACTTAAATCATATCTATGTAAAATGCATTTAAATTGTACTAAAGCGTCTTCTTTAAATCTGTGACACATAAGACCAATGGTTTCAAGCAATATCAAATACATAGGGCCTATTTCAATGGTGATCCCAGATGAGGATTTACGAAAATACTTTGTACCACTAAGTTGAGGATCGCACTATCCAATTGCTTGTTCGTTAACTTTAAGTACCACGAGATGGTAAAATTTCGTCATTTGTAATACCTTTTTATAAACTAATACACACGGAACTTTCAAGTGTCTAAGATTTTGAATATTTTCAATTGAATACAACATTTGATGTACGTGAAACACTCTGCTATAAGAAAAAGTAACAATCATATGAAAAGTGCAAATTTATACAATCTAGAAGTTTAAAAGACTCCGAGCAATATAATAAAAAAATGTTGTGTTTTCTTTCATAACGTATTCGTTGGACATTGTTTGCATTTGACAGATTGTTTTTATTATTTTCAAAAGTGTTCTTTATGCATTCCTAAACAGTAATAATATATATACATATATTCGGTTTTATTTTTTGAAAGTTTTGAATATTTACTTACCAATGTCACACTCTGGTATTTTTAAACCAAAGTTCTTATAGTTGATATAAATTGTAAATACGATATCAAAATTCTAAACCAATGTATAATAATGACAATTTAGATTGTGGCGGATTATAATTTGCATATTATTATATTAAGTCCGCTTCATCAATTAAGTAAGTCACTTCACAAGCCCATCCACTACATAAATTTTTCTATTGAATTTATAACATATAAACTAATACCAAATTACTTTCTCTTAATATGCCATTGCGACAAAAAGCCATATCAGTAACAACAGTCTGCATAATAATTAAGGAGAAACCTTGTACAGTGCAATATCACATAAATATCCATAACAACTATTTAAAAAAATTTGGTTTGTCATATTGTGTATTGCGTTACATATTTTTTCTGTTTGTACTACATGTATGTACATCAGCATATACTTACAATAACATTATATATCTCTATGTATACTTATTAATAATTCCTAATTTTGCTAGTCACGTAAATTTCAATTAACGGTACAAAGACACATCTTTTGACCATTGTCTGGTACATTCTTGAGTAACTAACATTATTCTCTCTAACTACATAATTGACATTAAATACAAATAACAGGAATGTTTTCAGTCTATAAATTTCTCCATCTGACGCTAATGGCTATTGCAATGATTATAATAGCTGTTCTCTGCCATGGCAGTTGATATCACGAATCCCTACTGACCCATATATTAGCCTACGCTGATAGTACTTTTGCAGATGTTTCAGTTATTTGCACAATACCTAACACATAGATTAGCTAGCAGGTATACAAACAGTAAACTTTTCAATTGTCAGAAGATTAGGTTCAGGCACTTATTGTACTAGGATTGAGTGCGAATCTGGGTAAACATCTACCTTATATGTTAAATAAAAGAATGGTAGGTAAATGTTAGTTTTTCTTGATAAAATGTAGTGAAACTAACTTATAGATAAACAAATAATGATAGATATCCTAACCCTCCTGAATTGGCAATATACACTCAAACACAGAGTAAAGTGAATATATTTTAATCCCGAGAGAAAAATAGAATTAACAGTCAATTGAAGAACTATATGAAAATGTTTTTTTTAGTAAAGAAAGTGAGTTTCGAGTAATGGAAAGTGAATTTCGAGTAAGAAAAGTGAGTTTTGGGTAAGAATATAAAATGAATAACAAAAATATGATATTTAACACCATATCTGTACAAGTTAACAACGTATATGTTAAGTTGGAACAAGAAAAAAGAGTTATACAATATAATGACATGACATAGTGAAATGTAGATAGCGCATTGAAAACAAACATAAAATTAGCAAATTAGACCAAATCTCATCAAGGTTTAAAAAATGCCAGCTATTTTATTGACTTAAAATCTAATTCTAAAAATGGAACTGTTCAGAAATGTTTTTTAAAACAATGTCATGATACATATAATAGATATAAAAGGATATATCACGGATAAACCTGTTTGGGGACAGTAATGTAAAATAAAAGCAATAACACTGCTAAATTAAACTTGGTTGTTTTAACATTTATTTTATTGAGTCACGACCAAACAAGGTCATTATCTTCTAACTCTTATTTTGAGAAAAGCTATGGCGTAATCTTTGTTGGTATGTCGCGTAACATAAGGAAATACAATTGAATTTAAGAAGTAAAAAAAATACTGTTCAGGGACTAATCGCTGCAATATTTTCACCTGCATCCCTTTTCTTATAAAATACATAAGGTTACTTTTTTCAAATAAATTACATTATTTGTTGCAGTGTCTTATTAAAGTGAAAACAACCAAGCTCCACAATCCAAAATATGAAACTTGGATAACGGAGTTTGTGAAAGGGATGAACATAACATATTATAATATTATATTATAGCTATAACATGTCACTCGCCCTTATTTACGTGTTACTACCTGAAGTTGAATGGATATGTTTGTCATAATAGTAAATATAATCAAGCACTGCTAATATAAACCTTGGTAAATATAATGCTTACAAGGAACTATCTCTAGTAGATTATTAGCAAAGTTTGTAATTAAAGTGAAAATAAACAACAATATGAAACTTGGGATTACAGAGTGGTAAACAATAATATCTTTATTATTTACACTCGCCACTCTTTTCTATAATAATATTGTGTAATTATCTCAAGTAGACTATTTTGTTTGTTGCAGCATAGTTTGTCATTATAATGGAAATAGCCAAGCTATACTTTTGATAATATAGGGATGAAAATAAACTGGCTATAGAATCCCCCACCCCCTCTGTTGTTTTTTTCATTAAACTGGTTTTATCATCTATACAAGTGTTATCATAGCATCTATCTACATCATAATACTTTGGTCTATTCATAATTAAACAAAAATCTGTGGGTTAGTATATTGTGGTAGGGAGAGGTGTGTGAAAAGATACCAAAGATAAAATTGGTTTAATTATTTGATTTAATACAAAACAAACTTTAAACAAGTGACCTATTGGCCTCAACGGTCACCTGAAAATCTTTAATGGCATAAAGCTTTATGAATCTATGATCCACCCTAAGACCTCATAGGGGTGGAGAGCATGAAATTGACATAGATATAAATCGTCATGTCAGCAATAACAAATCACACCAAAAAACATTCACATAAGTCTATTCAGTCATAAGAAATATCGTTTTTTTTGCATTTCTCTTATATAGATTTAGTAAAGAAGGCCCACCCCTAGTGTCAAGCTAAAATAAGGCAGAGTATTTCTTTTAACACAGAAAAAAAACTCTAGAAAAAAATACAAGAGCTGTCGGACGGACAGCACGCTCGATACTGTTCTAAAACAACAACTTTTTCAGGAAATAAGTACCAAATGTACAGCAATTAATATAAAACTCAGGGGTGGTAGAATTAAGCTATAATTATTACATAATGCACAAAAGTGAACGGATAGCTCACATTGCCTTAACATTATTTAATTGAGCATTTAGTTACATATGTCTTTCAAACCTTAAAATTGCTTTAATAATTTATTAACCATTGCAGTAAAATGATATATGTGCGAATACTTGAAAGCACACCATGTACATATAATAACCCTAAATACTACAATTGCAATACTAGAATAATATATAAGAACAATATAAGTTGGTCAAGCATATCAGGAAATACTTATTTAACATTATCTGAAATAATCCAGCAAGAATTAAGATAAGATTTAGCGAATTTATTTATTGAGGGTGACATATTTAGTTTAAAACTAATCTTCCATGTGGCCCTCTATTATTTACAAAATATACAAAAATGAGATACACATAAAATTATACATGAAATATTCAGTGAAAAAAAATGCTAAAACATTTCTCTTCCCACATGATATTCACACACACATACACTTCAGGAAAACAATACATGTCAACATTAAAAGTGGTTTGTTAATTTTATATAAGGCAGTGGCAGTATGTTACTATTTACATGATTTTGAACACACTTGTACAGAAAACAAATTGAATTATACAATTTTCATCCATCTGATTAGATTGCTTTGGTATCATGGTATGCTATTACAAAAGTTTTACTTTGATATTTTCTGGAAGATTATTCCATTTTATTGGACCAAATATATATATGCTTTGTTTAAATAATTCTTTGTTCGGTTTAGCTAGTTTGATGTTGTTTGAAGAATTTGACCGTGTTTTAGGTGTATTTTTATTTGTTTGTCTGAAGTAAAACATTTCATTGATTTCGGCTGAGGTTATTGGACTTCGCTATTTTGTACATAAATTTTGTTTTCCAGAAATAAATCCTATCAAAAACTGTTAGTTTTTTTAACTCCTGCAAGCTTTCTAGTGTGTTTTAATCATTGTTATTCAAGATGATTTTGCAAGCACGTTTTTGGAGCCTTAAAATTCTATCTTGGTTCATTTGACAGGTGCCAACTTATACAAAATTACAGTAATCTTCATGAGGTTGAATATAAGGTTTATAAAACTGAACTCTATGGTCAAGGCTAAGATATTGTTTAATTCTTGACAGAAGCCAAATGTTTCATGGATTTATTTACATATGATCTACATGATTTTTCCAAATTATGTTGTCATTAATAAATATGCCAAGTACTTTATCTTTAGATATTATGCTGAGATTTTCTCTAATAAGATCCAAATTTATGTCTTTGATATCTAAACAAGTACGTTTTTGATGTGTAATTTAAAATATAGTGTAAGCCATAGATGATCTTCTGTTTCAAAAATATTTTATCAATGTTTTACATATGCTATATAAGCACTACCTTCAAAATTTTATCATATGGTAATAAACCATTTCCTGTAAATAGATCTATAGTTTTGTATCAACACATACAGTTTATACACTATGTATTTAAACTTCACGGGGCAATATATCGGTACCAGTTCATGAGAATGGATCAAAATAGTTGAACTAATCTGTACCAACTATATTCATCTAATGACCTTGATAAAGGCAAGTAATAAGGGAATCTATCACAGTATACCACATTCACCTAATGTCCTTAATCAATGCAAGTTATAAGGGAATGTATCACATTCACCTAATGTCCTTGATCAAGGAAAGTCATAAGGGAATCTATCACATTCTAACACATTCATCTTATGTTCTTGAGCTAGGAAAGTTATAAGGGAATCTACCACGTTTTACCACATTCACCTAATGTCCTTAAGAAAGGCAAATTATATGGGAATCTACCACATTCTACCTCATTCATCTAATGTCCTTGATCAAGGCAAGTTATAAGGGAATCTATCACATTCTACCACATTCAACTAATGCCCTAGATCAAGGCAAATTATAAGGGAATCTATCACATTCTACCCAATCCATCTAATGTCCTTGATCAAGGCAAGTGTTAAGGGAATCTATCACATTCTACCACATTCACCTAATGTCCTTTATCAAGGCAAGTTATAAGGGAATCTTCCACACTCTACCCCATTTATCTAATGTCCTTGATCAAGGCTAGTTTTAAGGAAATCTATAACATTCTACCACATTCACATAATGTCCTTGATCAAGGCAAATTATAAGGGAATCTATCACATTCTACCACATTCACCTAATGTACTTGAGCAGGATGAGCTGTAAGGGAATCTACCACATTCTACCCCATTCATCTAATGTCCTTGATCAAGGCAAGTTATCACCGAATCTATCACATTCTACCACTCTCACCTAGTGTCCTTGATCAAGGCAAGTTATAAGGGAATCTATAACATTCTACCACATGCACCTTATGTCCTCAAGCTCGGCAAGTTATAATGGAATCAACCACATTCTACTACATTCGCCTTATGTCCTTGAGTAAGGCAAGTTATAAGGTAATCTTTCACATTATACGTTCACGCTATGTCCTTGAGCTAGGCAAGTTATAAGTGAATCTACCACATTATACACCATTCACCTCATGACCTTGAGCAAGGCAAGTTATATGGGAATCTACCACATTCTACCACATTTACCTAATGTCGTTGATTAAGGCAAGTTATAAGGGAATCTACCACATTCTACCACATTCACCTAATGTCATTGATCAAGACAATTTATAACGGAATCTACCACATTCTACCACATTCACCTTATGTCCTTAATTAAGGCAAGTTATAAGGGAATCTATCACATTCTATTACATTCACCTTATGTCTTTGAATTAGGCAAGTTATAACGGAATATTCACATTCTACCACATTCACCTAATGTCCTTGAGCAGAACGAGTTATAAGGGAATCTACCACATATTACCACATTCATATAATGTCCTTGAGCTAGGCAAGTTATCAGGGAATTTATCACATTCTACCACATTCAGCTTATGTCCTTGATCAAGGCAAGTTATAACAGAATCTGTCACATTCTACAACATTCACCTTATGTCATTGAGCTAGGCAAGTTACAAGGGAATTTATCACATTATACCCCATTCATTTAATGTCCTTGAGCTAGGGAAGTTATAAAGGAATCTATCACATTCTATCACATTCACCTAATGTCCTTGATTAAGGCAAGTTATAAGAGAATCGATCACATTCACCTAATGTCCTTGAGCTATGCAAGTTATAAGGGAATCTATCACATTCTACCACAATCACCTAATGTCCTTGGTCAAGTCAAGTTATAAGGGAATATTTCACATTCTACCACATTCACCTAATGTCTTTGATCAAAGCACCTTATAAGGTAATCAATCACATTCTACCACATTCACCTTATGTCTTTGAGCTAGGCAAGTTATAAGGGAATCTAAAAACATTGAACCACATTCACCTAATGTCCCTGAGAAAGGCGAATTATATGGAAATCTACCACATTTTACCACATTCATCTAATGTCCTTGATCAACGCTAGTTATAAGGGAATCTATCACATTCTACCCCATCCATCTAATGTCCTTGATCAAGGCAAGTTATCAGTGAATCTATCACATTATAGCACATTCACCTTATGACCTTGATCAAGGCAAATTATAAGGGAATCTATCACATTCTACCACATTCACCTAATGTATTTGAGCAAGACGAGTTATAACGGAATCTACCACATTCTACCCCATTCATCTAATGTATTTGAGCAAGACACATTATGAGGGAATTTACCACATTCTACCACATTCATCTAACGTCCATGATCAAGGCAAGTTTTAAGGGAATCTATCACATTGTAACTCATTCACCTACTGTCCTTGATCAAGGCAAGTTATAAGGGAATCTACCACATTCTACCCCATTTATCTAATGTCCTTGATCAAGTCAAGTTTTAAGGAAATCTATCACATTTTACCACATTCACCTAATGTCCTTGATCAAGGCAAATTATTAAGGAATCTATCACATTCTACCACATCCACGTAATGTACTTGAGCAGGACGAGCTATAAGGGAATCTACCACATTCTACCCAATTTATCTAATGGCCTTGATCAAGACAAGTTTTAAGGGAATCTATCACATTCTACCACATTCACCAAATGTCCTTGATCAAAGCAAATTATAAGGGAATCTATCCAATTAATACCACATTCACCTTATGTCCTTGATCAAGGCAAGTTATAAGGAAATCTACCACATTCTACCACATTCATCGTATATCCTTGAGCAAGGTAAGTTATAAGGGAATGCATCACACTATACCACATTCACCGTATGTTCTTGTGCAAAGCGAGTTATATGAAAATACACCACATTATACTCCATTCACCTAATGTCTTTGAGCAAGACAAGTTATATGGGAATCAACCACATTCTACTACATTCATCTAATGTCCATGATCAAGGCGAGTTATAAGGGAATCTATCACATTCTACACCATTCACCTCATGTATTTGAGCAAGGCGAGTTAAATGGAAATCTACCACATTCACATAATGTACTTGATTAAGGCAAGTTATAAGGGAATCTACCACATTCTACCACATTCACCCAATGTTCTTGAGGTAGGCAAGTTATAAGGGAATCTACCAAATTCTACACCATTCACCTCATGTCTTTGAGCAAGGCGAGTAATATGGGAATATACCACATTCTACCACATTCACCTAATGTCTTTGATTAAGGCAAGTTATAAGGGAATCTACCACATTCTACCACATTCGCCCATTGTTTTTGAGTATGGTGAATTATATGGGAATCTACCACGTTCTACAACATTCACCTAATGCCCTTTATCAAGGCAAGTTATAAGGGAATATATCACATTCTACCACATTCACCTCTTGTCTTTGATCAAGGCACCTTATAAGGTAATCAATCACATTCTACCACATAAACCTCATGTCCTTGAGCTAGGCAAAGTATAAGGGAATCTACCACATTCTATCACATTCACCTAATGTCCTTGCGTAAGTAGAATTATATGGGAATCTACAACATTCTACCACATTCATAGAATGTCCTTGATCAAGGTAAGTAACAAGGGAATCTTTCACAATCTTCTTCATTCATCGAATGTTCTTGAGCAAGACGAGTTATAAGGGAATCTACCACATTCTACCACATTCACCTAATGTCCTTGATCAAGGAAAGTTAAAAGGGAAAATATCACATTTTACCACATTCACCTTATGTTCTTGATCAAGGCAAGTTATAAGGGAATTTATCAAATTCTACCACATTCATCTAATGTACTTGAGCAAGGCCAATTATAAGGGAATTTATCAAATTCTACTACATTCATCTAATGTATTTGAGCAAGGCCAGTTATAAAGAAATCTATCACATTCTACCATATTTATCTAACGTACTTGAGCTAGGCAAGTTATAAGGGAATCAATCACATTCTACCACATTCATCTAGTACCCTTGAGAAAGGCAAGTTATAAGAGATCTATCACATTCTACCACATTCATGTAATGTCTATGAGCAAGACGAGTTTTAACGGAATCTACCACATTCTACCACATTCATATAATGTCCTTGAGCAGGACGAGTTATAAGAGAATCTACCACATTCTACTACATTCACCTAATATCCTTGATCAAGGCCAGTTATAAGGGAATATATCACATTTTACCACATTCACCTTATGTCCTTGAGGAAGGCAAGTTATAAAGAAATCTATCACATTCTACCACATTTATCTAATGTACTTGAGCTAGGCAAGTTATAAGGGAATCAACCACATTCTACCACATTCATCTAATGCCCTTCAGCAAGGCAAGTTATAAGGAAATCTATCATATTCTACCACATTCATCTAATGTCTTTGAGCAAGACAAGTTTTAACGGAATCTACCACATTCTACCACATTCATCTAATGTCCTTGAGCAGGACGAGTTATAAGAGAATCTACCACATTCTACCCCATTCACCTAATGTCCTTGATCAAGGCAAGTTATCGGCGAATCTAACACATTCTACCACATTCACCTAATGTCCATGATCCAGGCAAGTTATAAGATAATCTATCACATTCTAGCACATTCACCTGATGTCCATGAGCTAGGCAAGTTATAAGAGAATATATCAAATTCTACCACATTCATCTAATGTACTTGATCAAGGCCAGTTATAAGGGATTCTATCACATTCTACAACATTCACCTTATGTCCTTGAGCTAGGCAAGTTATAAGGGAATCTATCACATTCTACCACATTTATCTAATGTACTTGATCTAGGCAAGTTATAAGGGAATCTACCACATTCTACCACTTTCATCTAATGTCCTTGAGCAAGGCAAGTTATAAGGGAATCTATCACATTATACCACATTCACCTTATGTCCTTGTGCTAGGCCAGTTATATGAAAATACACCACATTATTACCCATTCACCGAATATTCTTGAGCAAAATGAGTTATATGGGAATCTTTCACATTCTAACACATTCACCTAATGTACTTGAGGCAAGTTAGAAGGGAATTGCAATATTGCTTATACAATTTAGAGTGAACTAATCTGTGAGATGGTGTCATACTGTGACTGTATGTACATGTATCAACTATTTATGCACGTTTAAAGGCAGTATGTAAAAATAAATGAGTGAAACATCCTAATAAAATATTGATTGATTGATTGAGCATTTAGCGTCATTTTAACCCATCGAGGTCTAACCATCAGTTAACCTAACCACTGTTTCCTGGGATTAACAGGTACTCGAGCACATCCCATCTCCACAAGTAATTGATAACTTTCCCACTTTAATCAGTGGTGATAAACGAATGATAATGAGACACAATGTCGTATAGTAATCATCACGGAGACTGTTGCCGGGCGGGGGGTTCGAACTGACGACCCCTGGATTAATAGTCAGACGCGTAACCGACTGAGCTAATCGGGCCCGGCTCCTAATAAAATTATGTATTAATAAAAGTGTAATATTATATTGTAATAATATAAACTGATTTAAATAATGCACTCTAAATGGAGATATTTAATATATTAAATAGTCTGAACTAGATTTAACTGTAATTTAATTCTAAGATGTTCACAGAATGATGGAAAGGTACTTATAGACCAGCATCATACAACCAATATATTTACTGCAAAAATACCCGTGTATAATTGTGCAGTGTCACTGCCTGGGAATTCCCTGGTGTTTTATTTGGGGAATATAACTAAATTTTTAATATAAAGAGAGGAAATAATTTTAGACATTGTTCGGTCGAAATCAGTTTCTAACTGCCCTGCACTCAGATTTACCAGCATAGCATGTATCAACAATAGCAACCTTTATCACAGCATGCTGTCAACGCTTTCTCTCCCCGGATACTGTCCAGAACTGACCAACTGACTCCACAGAACATTAGCATTGTACAAAGATAACAAAACCTGATTAAATGACACCTCTTTAACATACATACAAGTGCCATAGTACAAAAATAACATGTTTTGTCAATATACAACATCCCCTACGAAATAAACACACACACACACACACACACACACACACACACACATTTTTCTTTCACTGTTAGAATAATATTATACACTAAAATGAAACACTCATACATAAAATACAGAAAACAACAAAATTAAATCAAGTGACATATTTTCTTGTTCTAATACATAGATAATCGTGTTTTTTTTAAAAAAAAAATGACCAATAATAGAATTGAATACATATATTTTGTCTCATGGTCACATTGACGAACATGAAAAATTAATAAAGAAACAATTTGAAATTTATTTATTTTCGTTACATAAACAAATGTAAACTGTAAAATCTTTTAATCATACGTAATTTGAAAATTGTATTTGATACTTTACAAAATATCACCCTGTTCTACAACTTAAGATCAGAATAAATCATATTGTAAATAAGTAAACAAAGTCTATAGAAACAATTTGTACTAAACATTATAACTATTGATATGTTCACAGTAGACTTGATGTAAAAAAAACATTGGAAAACTTTTCTAAGAAATCAAGTAATATAAGCAAATTAAAACACCTTCATGTGCATAGTTATAAATGAAATAACATATACGGTACTTAACGTTTAATTTACTAACGTGTTTCATCATAAATCACAGCACATTAACATCATATCATCTGGGCTGATAGGAGTTCTGGTGAGTTCAAAGATGTATTACACATTTATGAATACAATCGGTTTAATATGTACGAGTGAAAATTGGGTATAGTTTGTTCTGCCAGATTTTAATGTGTTTGAACTTAATAAATAATGAGGTGAGTTCCCAGAAAACGTTTTCGGCTGGTTTCCAACAAAACTGTACATAAAGAACTTATACTATTATCAGTAGGTTGTTATCCCAAAACATGCTTTGTTTTTGGGAATCCACCAACACGGTTAACCATCATACCCAATATGTCTGGTACATTACACTTCCTGGTTGGCTGTCTAAGTGCAGGATACATGATTTCTTACCTAATGACGGCTACTACAGATTTTTACTAACATAATTGCAAAAAAAAATAATTTTACAAACGCATCAAACTAGCAAACGGTATGGATATGAACGTAATAAAGAGAGAAACAATCGCAACATTAACATGATATAGCTATATAGATATATGGATATTTACTTATAAAGAGAGAGAAAACCTCAATATTAACATGATATATATATATATATATATATAATACCTGGCTATATAAATACATGATTTCAAACATTAGGTCAAGCCAGAGGCTAAAACTATCAGGGCTTTTTCATTATATCAAAAGTATTGTACTGCTTTAAAAATTAAAATTAAATCTGATTGGTTAAGTAAGGTATCCGCACCTCGCAATCAAGCACTAGCTAAAACTAAAAGTTGATGAAGTAAAGATATATATATATATATATGTATAGTAAAGGTAAAGTTTAATATGATATATCATAGGTGAGAGAAAACAAAATGCCAGCTACCATACATTTTTAGCGATGTTATTGTATAATTATTCTTATTTATAGTTATATCATTCATTTCAGAAAATTGAAACTTATATCCTTACTGTCTGTGTTTTTGAAGAGAAGATTAAACAAAACAGAAACTATCACTTTTTTTGCATTATTCGCACAGTGTTGCAGAGTTAATTTTGACTTTATTAAGATTCTATCTTACTTAACCAAATACTTTCCCATTAAAAAGTTAGACTTAATTACGCATGCCAATTTAAATCAAAATAATCATTTTTTACTTAATTCCTGTACTTTCTGCGAATAAATAAACATAATCACCAGGGTTGCATTTCACTAAAAAAAATTGATAAAAAACAGTCGTAAAACGTAAAGTAAGAAATATTCATAATATTGTGCCTAGTCATCCTCATGAATTTAATATTGTATTTTCAGAAAACATATCATTTTCTTAATTATTCAACCCGTAGATGGGTTTAATATCTAAAATTTTATGAACAATATACTTTACTTTTAAAACTTATTTTTATCGTAAGTTTATTCGTGAAATGCAACAAATGTGATTTGTTCAAATGGTGTTTGTTTGCATTTACACAGTCCACAATGCACTGTTGTGCTTTGAAAAATATTACTTTTGAATTCTGACCAAATTATGTTTCACTATGTTTATGAACATAATATATCATAATGTGTATGTTTAATGGAATTAATCAAAATTAGTGGACTTTTGTGAACTTAACATACACTTTGAATAAATAAAAACATGTGTGTTGAATAACTTGTGGTAGAATGCACGAACTGATTAGTAACACAAACGACAAATGCAATTATATCCCTATAGCTGATATTACAGTATCAACAACACCATATTTCGTAATTATTTGATTGAACCCTGAAGCAACTGATAATGTATCCTGTTTTGCTAACGGAGCTGTTAATATATCAACCGTTATCAATACATAGCTATACTTTCATTGTGTAATAGGTAATGGCCCATACAAGTCTACTTGCTCACCCTGAAAGATGAGGTTGGGGTTCAATAGCCATTTATACATGTACTTGATTTTGAATTATGTCTAGTTTGTTATCACTTCTGATATTGTAGACATGCTCTTACCCAATCCGATTTTAACAATTGTATGGTGTTTAGCGTCGCTTTCAAAAAATATTCAGTCATATCGCGACGGTGTCTACTTGTGACAGTATTCTAAGCGCTGTCACACTGGAGTATCATGCCGCAGACACATGGTATGATACCCCACCCAGTCACATTATACTCACACCGGGCCGATCAGACCTAAAACTCTCCTCTAAATGCTGAGCGTCAAGCCGATTTTAACAAATCTACTCTCTAAAAAAGGTTATACTCTTTTAACCCTTTTTAAATTAATATGAAATCATGGATGGCCCGTAATAATGAGTATAGTTATATGATGCTTATAATCACCATCTTATCAATGTATCTGGAAATATTTGCTGGTTTTGAGGTAGCAATTTGGTTCTGATACGCTTTAATAGAACAGAAGTTCATCAACTAAAATGTAATGACTAACCCCTTATAAAACTCATCTTGCCTTCTAATGAATTTTAGGCAAAACACTGTCAGATAAATAACCAATCATGCTTTACAATTCGAGATTTTGCTCTGTAAATACCCAGTTTTGAAATAAGCTTTGAAAATAATTCATTTCTTCTATTGGATCCTCAGTAAAACTAGACTGATCAATTGAGCTTTAATGAGCATATAATATATCAGTTTTAACAGAGCAATTATCTTTTTTGGAAAGTACCATTTACACTTTGGTTGCTCTGTGTGAGTGAATTATGATCTCTGCGATACGTAAACGCTGTTTTCTAATTATTTTTAAGAACAGCTGGTTTCCTAGTCATATTTACATTGGTGGTCTTCGATAAAACATCTATCTTAGTATCGCAGTCGTCTAATCATGTATAATGTTGATTATACTATGAAAAAAGGTGATTATTTTTAAAATATGTAACCAATTTCATAAAAAATTGAATCAGGTGATTTAATTGTAACAACCATTGAAATTCTAGCCAAAAAAACTGAGCGCATAGGCCTAATTTGGAAATCCTTTGTCTTTGGCCTATTTATATCAATATCGTTATGGCAATACGGACTTAGTGAATATATAATTAAACCATTTAGGTATTTTGAATAAAAGTCTTTTGTTTTGTCAATTCTTACATTTTGAAAAATCCTGATACACTTCCGTTTAACAGTGTTATGTTAAAAATGTAGTGTATTATGGTATATTTTTTGAAATAGGAGTGTAAATGAATAAAAGTGCAAATAGAATACTTTTTCACATATTTTTTATTTAATATGCAAAAATTAATATTTTAATTCATGTGTGTGTGTGTGTGTATGTGGATGAAAATCCTACAAACTAATTGTTTAATGCAGTACCAGCGGTATAGAATATTATAAATTTCTTTATGGATGAAAAATTGTTACACACTGAATGTTAAATATATACGTTGTTGTTAATCGGGTTAGCTGTTAGTTGTTGATTTCACTTTCATTTTTAAACAAGTTCTTACAACTTAGATAAATCACGCTCGAATTCGTCCGTAACAGAATCAGTTCTAAGCACATGTAAAGATAGTGTCTTCCTTAACGACACTACACATACATGTAGCCTGTGAGCGGGATCGAACCTATGACCCTCAGATCAGGGTTTGAAGTTCTTCCACTGCACCACACGCTCCACAAAAATATAGAATATATATCATATTAATAAAGAATATATTGATAAATAAGTGTTGTGAATTTCAAATACAATAATGAAGTGCACAGTTTTACAAACCTACCATGGAAGTTTGAATTGACATATAACTGACATCTTGAATATTGTTGTTTTACTTTAGACATGCAATAATGTAATGTGATTACCAGTAGTGGGGGCGGGCATAATAATCCAACTGAATGATTCAGAAAAAGTTCAAAGGTTAGTACAATTAGTTTAGTATATAATGTTGTGTTTTAGCTCGATTACTATGAAAGCTCTGAGCTTATATGAACCGCTTTCCAGTCCACTTCATGGGTAACACCAGTACTAAATATTGTTTTATGAGAGGCGTCGGGTCGAGCTGGGGATCGAACCCACAACTTCTGGCGTGAGCGGCCAACACTATATCAATTAGACTACCACCCCGCTGATGCAATTAATACACTTGCATCAGTCCAATTATTAGACTGATAAACAATATATATATAAATAATGATTAATAATAAGTTGAAACATGTGTTGTATGGAATATACAATTCATAACAACTGTGGCAAGTGTAAACATTTGTCTTTCTTGAAACATAAAATATACCCGATTATTTATATGTTCTTTTGCCTTAAATACAAATAGGGTGTGTTATGCTGTGCATACAGAAATGTATATGATAGAGAAACCTTAATAGTATAACTGATGTAAAGATACTCAATCCAGCCAATTAAATGAACTATGCTGATAGCAAATAGGATGTTCAAGCATTCAGTGGCGGGAGGGAGTAAATGTTAGGTAGCCAATGAGGCCTCCAAACATATTATATAATGAAACGGTGAAATGAAGGTCAGCACATTCAATGAGTCAGTGCATAAATAGTATCCACAGAATAATAGAAAGTGAAACTACTTGAACAACAATATGGCAGATAATGTTATAGAATATTTGCTAATGGCAGCCTCTTCAAATGTATTAAACATTTTACATTGTAGGGGAATATCATATTGATATTAATAGTATTCAGGAGCCAAGTGGGGAATATATTTACGGTGAAAGTTTGCGAAGAATGTTCTTGTAGTTGATGGAACCCATCTTCTTCAGGCTATAGGGTGAACAAAGGAAATAGCTTGAAGCTATGTTGTTAACAGTGTCCTTTGTCATATTTACACACAATTGACAAGAGACGAAGATTTAATGCTTGGCGCAAACAACAATATGCACAATAAAAATATTAATGTCATGACTGAAGGTATGCCTATTTAGATGGCTATTGATTGAGCCTACCAACGAAAACCAGCTTATTGCGATATCAAACAAAGATCGGACACGGCTGTATACCATTTTTGGGGTAAAAACAGTAAGTAATAATATACATACATTATTTTAACATATTTATCCTAGATTTAATAAAACATAATACTTTTTCAACATCACTATAAGCATAGCCAGTATAGTGTGCAAACTATTTTTTTTTAATTTTTGAAAATTTTTACCAACTATATGAAATCAATAAAATTTAAATTTTATAAAATATCTGTACTCTTTGTTACATGTATTTTAATAGATAGTATTTTCACTATACATAATTTATTTATAGTTCCCCATGAAAATTATGCAACAGAAGAAGTTACGCAACTCTGTGAAGAAACTAGTGAAGGTAAATATATTTGTTACTAATACGAAATTAATGACATTAAAGAATAAATTTTATCATGTAAACAGGAAAATACTTTGAAATAAAATTTAACGTAATTCAACATAAATAGAACTTAATATTCATACTATACATTTCCGACTAAATACAGCACCATGAGTATGATTACCCTCCCAGTTTAATATTATATCATTGCAAGAGGGTCACAATGAGTATAACTCGCCCACCTGTAGTGCAGTATACCATACTAAAGAAGGCTGATACTACTTCAGACATTAACAAGATTACATTATAGATATATAATTACTGTATTTCGCAAAATTCAAATAGTACAAATAAGGATGATTGAAGTGTCGTAACACGGCCATTGATCGTCCGATTTGAGCAGTACAAAACTTTCTCCATAGTATCATGAAATAATGCTGCACACAAAGGCAAATAAAGCAAAATTTTATGATCAAGAGCCACAATACATACATAGCTCTCCGAATTGACTTGTTCAAACCTTGTCCGAGGTCTTATGGTATACAACTACAATGAAAATGAAACATGTTCAGGTGATGGGGAACGCATTTGATTTTGTTGTGATTCGTAACCTAAACATTATTTATCATATTTGGCCTGTTAAAGTGTTGTTTTTTTTCTGAGATATTATATTTTATGTATATTCACATACTTTTTAACAATTCAAGGTATTTATATAACTCTGACATAAAAAGTTTGATTAAGTCAGTTCAATACGTTTCCTTGATATTGTAATTATAATTACTTTGCAAGTTTAAAATGCGAGGGCTAGAGTGCACATAACCAAATGTTAACAGACAGAACAATGCGATCTGAATAGCTCACTTGAGCTTTGTATAATACAGAAACAGTTATATGATACTAAACGTCCATATAGTGTTATGCATTTATGCCACTGTAAACCTAACATTCACATTACTTTTTTCAGAGTTTACTTTGAAAGAATATCCATATTTTGTCGATATGGACATGTGGATATCAGTGCGTCCCCCAACAGACACAGACGGTGATAAGTGGATAGAGGAAGTAACTTAGACCAAAAAGAAGATGATTAATTTTAAATGGCTATTCAATAGAGAGGGGATGTATGTTGACTGGTAGTGGTGTAATGACCAAAAGGTGGAAAGTGCAATGTACCAGATATAATGGCATCATTTAATTATTCTAATAAAAATGTTATACCAAAAGAACTAAAATTAAGATTAAATAAATATGGCTTTATTAAATGATTTTACAAAGAGAAATTGTTATTTTGAAGTATATACACGTTGTCTATCCCGCCTCTACAATTGATAAAGGGGATTGGGCTAGCTAAATGCTAGTCATAAGCTCATTTTTCCAAAGAACCAATTGGATTTTACGATCGCTTTTCACAAGTCCATTTCAATATATATATGACTTTTAATACTCTGAGACTCGTGTGATGTACCCAACGTAATGTTAAATCAGCGTTGGATAATATTATAGCAATGTCCTAATTGATGATGTAATATAAACAAGCACTTAACATAGTTCATAATGAATACTTATCCCTCTTCACATTTGCAGTTATTTTGTTCAAATGACCTGGCTATAAACGTTTGTAATTTTATTGATAGACAAGGAACTGTTTGAATATGATTTAAACTATGTTGTATTTTGTTATATCCAATAGTACAAATAATATATCTGAATGTAATGCATAACATGTCTTTTAACTATAGTATGAAATAAAATTGTTATATATTACATTGTTTATTTCGTAAATTATTCCTTGAAGAATTACATTCTTTCTTTAAATATGCTATTCTATACATGTATAAATTTTGATTGCAAAGCAGACTGCACTTAAAAGTACCCAATCCTCCAAAGTCTTTGTACCATTTTAAATTTCAACCACCAATATGGTGGTCCATTTATTCAACATGTTATAGGTGTATGAGGACCATGATGTAATACAAAAGAAGTATATATGATTATGTTGTAATAGAGTAAAACATGTTTTCATTTCATTTATCATTCAAATAAACTATTGTTTTTTCTTCTTTTCACCCCTTTTTTCTTATGTGTAGTGTTATCTAAAACAATATTTTTGAAGTTATAATTTTTTAATCACATAATTTAGATATGTATTATACTAAAGCATAAGACAAAATAAATATTTTGTATCGGTTGTTTCCAGTTTATATTCTTTTCTTATACATATATGGAGAGACAAAGAGTTTTTTATTTATTTTATTTATAAATGGTATCTATGTATCGTACATGTATGAAACATGACACAAAGATTTTTGCAAAATGTGTTTCATTGCAAGATGGATTAACATACAAGGAAAACTTGGCATTATTGTGATTTTGAAAAAATCTATTTGAGTTCCAATCAAGTGTATATATGTTGTTTTAAATATATTCTTTTTTTTCATTTTTTCCCTTACTTCAAAGTTTAATTAATTATTGTGTATGATATATAAACTGAGAGTATGAGCATAAATCAAATATATTAAAATAATATTCTATTTGCACTTAACTCCATCGAACCAGTAACTCTGGTCATTATGGCATTAGTTCTTAATTTTAGCAGATAGATTGATATCAAAATAAATAGATAGTATCAAAACAAAAACCTCCAAATCAATTTATATTATCTGTTGATATCATTTGTAACCAATATTGTTTCAGTATGATCTATTCATTAGAAGCTACTTTATATTCATTCAAATCAAACAGCTTTATTTGATCCATGCATCGTGCATTTGGATTTTTTGTTTGATTTATATTATCATATTACAAGGAAAGTATCCTACTAATTTTGTGCTAGGAAAGTATTTGTTCATATTTTCGTTTATATATTAAAAGGTCGTCGTACATTTTTGCTGCATTCCGTCCCTTGTTAACCTACTGAAACAGCTTGAGAAACAAAAATCAAATTAAAGAGCTCACAAAATTATCTTCAGCCAAGCATATTTTACAGAAGAACGATATGAAATGTATAAAATAATTTCCGTAGTTTTCATGATGTATTGTGAGATGCCCAATACTGACTGAATTCAGCCAGCAAGCAAAATGGTTTCCTTCAAAAGCAGAAGTTGCAAACTGACTTCTAAATATAAAGTTTGGCTGAATTCAGCCAGTGAAGAGCTGGAATGGCAAATATCGATTTTATACGCGAGAACAGAAGTTACAAATATCAATAGTTTTGACCTTTTCAGAAAAGGGTCAATCTGAATCAGAACGTGTTAAATATGAAGATTGACTTGATGCCAGAACCATGATTAAACCCCACGGAAGCATTTCCTATATCCAAATGTGGCAATATACCTTTATAAATATGAAGATTGACTTGATGCCAGAACCATGATTAAACCCCACGGAAGCATTTCCTATATCCAAATGTGACACTATACCTTTATAAATGTGAAGATTGACTTGATACCAGAACCATGATTATACCCCACGGAAGCATTTCCTATATCCAAATGTGGCACTATTCCTTTATAAATGTGAAGATTGACTTGATGCCAGAACCATGATTATACCCCACGGAAGCATTTCCTATATCCAAATGTGGCACTATTCCTTCGTAAATGTGAAGATTGACTTGATGCCAGAACCATGATTATACCCCACGGAAGCATTTCCTATATCCAAATGTGGCACTATTCCTTTATAAATGTGAAGATTGACTTGATGCCAGAACCATGATTATACCCCACGGAAGCATTTCCTATATCCAAATGTGGCACTATTCCTTTATAAATGTGAAGATTGACTTGATGCAAGAACCATGATTATACCCAACGGAAGCATTTCCTATATCCAAATGTGGCACTATTCCTTCTTAAATGTGAAGATTGACTTGATGCCAGAACCATGATTATACCCCACGGAAGCATTTCCTATATCCAAATGTGGCACTATTCCTTTATAAATGGGAAGATTGACTTGATGCCAGAACCATGATTATACCCCACTGAAGCATTTCCTATTCCAAATGTGGCACTATTCTTTCGTAAATGTGAAGACTGACTTGATGCCAGAACCATAATTATACCCCACGGAAGCATTTCCTATATCCAATTGTGGCACTATTCCTTTATAAATATGAAGATTGACTTGATGCCAGAACCATGATTATACACCACTGAAGCATTTTCTATATCCAAATGTGGCACTATTCCTTCGTAAATGTGAAGATTGACTTGATGCCAGAACCATAATTATACCCCACGGAAGCATTTCCTATTCCAAATGTGGCACTATTCCTTCGTAAATGTGAAGATTGATTTGATGCCAGAACCATGATTATACCCCACGGAAGCATTTCCTATATCCAAATGTGGCACTATTCCTTTATAAATGTGAAGATTGACTTGATGCCAGAACCATGATTATACCCAACGGAAGCATTTCCTATATCCAAATGTGGCACTATACCTTTATAAATGTGAAGATTGACTTGATGCCAGAACCATGATTATACCCCACGGAAGCATTTCCTATATCCAAATGTGGCACTATTCCTTTATAAATGTGAAGATTGACTTGATGCGAGAACCATAATTATACCCCACAGAAGCATTTCCTATATCCAAATGTGGCACTATTCCTTTATAAATGTGAAGATTGACTTGATGCCAGAACCATGATTATACCCCACGGAAGCATTTCCTATATCCAAATGTGGCACTATACCTTTATAAATGTGAAGATTGACTTGATGCCAGAACCATGATTATACCCCACGGAAGCATTTCCTATATCCAAATGTGGCACTATTCCTTTATAAATATGAAGATTGACTTGATGCCAGAACCATGATTATACCCCACGGAAGCATTTCCTATATCCAAATGTGGCACTATTCCTTCTTAAATGTGAAGATTGACTTGATGCGAGAACCATTATACCCCACGGAAGCATTTCCTATATCCAAATGTGGCACTATTCCTTCGTAAATGTGAAGATTGACTTGATGCGAGAACCATGATTATACCCCACGGAAGCATTTCCTATATCCAAATGTGGCACTATACCTTTATAAATGTGAAGATTGTTTTGATGCCAGAACATTGGCAAACATCGGTGATCAACACACCCGAGTGTCCCTTTAACGTCAGCTGGTACGAAGTATGACGCACGGAGATTTGCAATTTGAACAGATAAATAAACATATGTCAGGACAGAAATCTTTATATAGATTCCATTAACCGACTTTGTTTGATGATGAAAATGAGAACAAGTTGCCACTCACATATTTACATACTTGCAGGTTTATTACGAGATGATGAGAGTGAGAATGAGATCGCAATTACGACTTATTCGGTTAGGAATATTTTCGCTGCTGCAAGAGTGCCCATTATTATGTCATTGGCATAATTATATAACTTAATTAGATTGTTAAGCAAGAACTAAATGTACACAGAATAATTTACTTGATAGCAAATATGAATTTGTTGTTGTTGGTCTTTAATTAAGTGCGGGTAGAAATTAAAGGGACCATGCGTCAATTTTCATCAATTTTCACTTGTAAACATCTAGTTATGTTATTGAAATAAAATACCTAAGTATGTTCGGAGAGGTCGCGTGAATCTAACGCGATAGTGGTTTAGATGGATAGATTATTTTAGGAATGTATATATGAACAATTAAAACAACATGTATAGTAAATAAAAGTGTAATATACATGAGGAATAATGAACCATGATGTGCACACCACCGCCAAGGATGACGCACACAAAAAAAGATCAATCTTTAATTTTCATTGTGATCCACAAACAATGAACGTCACGCGTAAGCTATATATTTTGAGAACCCAAAACCAGCATCACCACTGTATATAACTGACTCCAAGCAAAAACTGTTTCTTCGAATAGAGTCGTCCTTTTTCAACAGTCTTTCGTTATATGTCGATGTACCAACCATTAGTCTATCCGAGAAACTGATATCAGGTCTGAAAAGCAGGAAAGTCTATGCCTGTTCCACAATGTATAGTTTTAATTCATAACATAGCTTTAACAAACTGACCCCAGATCTCATTAAGTCACGGACGATTCCCACACACATATTATGAGGTTGGAGGTTAGTGGCCGTAATGCAAAGGTCATTATCCATCACCAGAGAGACCGGGATTGGGGCTGGGCGGGGAAAACAGACATCAATTGGCCAACAGGGGATGTCTGACAAATACATTTAATTTCGAATATTTATAGTTTGGTTGCTACAGGCGCCCTCCCCTGGATCCTTTATTCGGAATACGTCTATTGTAAAAAATCGCCACATGCTTGATATCGATGCGCACAATTTCAAACTTGATATTTTAAACTCAGTCTAATAAACAATAAAAAATGAAATTAATTCAAGTCAATGACCGATGTACTGAATAACGTTTCGCCGTTGAATACGATACAGCTATACACAAACAGGCAAAGGTCAGAATAAAACAGTTTGATTTGGCTCATTCATACATGATTGCAATTTTGTAAAATGGTCAATGTCCCACACGACTATAAATCATGATCGCTTTCATTAATTTATTTTATTAAAGGGGTACATGGCTATGTAGAAATGGACTACCAGTTCACACACTCGCTCAGTGTTAAAGCCAATGAACGTATAACGTATATTTTAACAATTTTGAAAACAGTATTTGAAAAAGAATGACTATCAAAGACCTTTTGTGTTCAGATTGCTAAAGTTACTCAATTCATATATTAAAACCATATCATATAATATTTCAAGATATATAAAAGAAGCATTAGAATTAATAAAACGGTGCTTACTGTTTAAGCTAAAGCGTAGTGTTCATCTTCATTTCCCATATTGAGTAAGTATTTTTTTTATTTAAAGAGGGTAACTCAGTTGGTAAAAAATCTTCCTTGAGGCCCTCGTATAAACAAACAAGTGCATATACATTTTCAAAAAGATACAAAATAACAAAATTCTCACAACATGTTCCTGAATATAGCTCTCATTTACGCGCACGCACGCATACATATACACCTCTCACACTTTTTGTATTCGTATAAAGAACTTATTTCAATTTAGATACACATGCAATTGTACATGTCAATTTGAATATAATAGAGGAAAAACAACATAACAATAATAAAATCGGTAGAAACAAAACAAAAATCATTTTTTTTACTTTTTTTTACAAACAATACTAACGGTATGGTATTTATTAAGCATATGGCTGTTTGAGGTATATGTATTTCTAATTTCAAATTCCTTAAATCCAAATCAAACAACTACTTGCAAAACATTTAACGAACACGCGTTTCTTATACTAAGTGGAATACTATTCCAATTAATTACACCCGAATATGATAGACTACCTTTAAACAGTTTTATTCTAGGTTTCGGAATAAAGACATTTTTATTTGAGCTTGAACGCATTATGATGGATGTATTATTGATTGACTCACCTAAGTTGAATAGTTCACACAAATATGGCGGAGCTGTACCATTTGCTATGTTATACATGAGTTTTGCCGTTTGTAGATAAACAGTTTGATCAATAGATAAAATATTCAGTCTTTCGAATGAAATATAAAAACTTTCATATTCATTTCCTAAAAATATATTTGCATGCTCGCTTCTGCAGTTTAATTAACTTATATATATTTTTATTTGAAGTATTTCCCAAAACTGTAAAACAATAATTGAAATGTGGTTGTATGTATCTATGGTTGATAGGAAGACAATCTTTTACCTTTGATAACAGCCATATATATGATGATTTTTTTAGAGGGATTGTAAATGTTGATTCCATAGCATGCAGTCGTCAATAAATATTCCAAGGATTTTATCGCCTTTTGTAGTATATAAATTTATACTGTTGTACATAAGTTGTAAATTGATTTGATTTAAATGCTGTCGTTTCTGACGAGAGGTGATTAACATTACTTTTGTTTTGTCAGTATTCAAAACCATACCATTTTGAATGCACCACATATTAAGACGATTAATTGAAGTTTGCAAACTACCTTTTAAAACATTTATATTTGTTTGTATGTCATATAACGTTGTATCGTCTGCATATAAGTCAGTTGCTGAAACGTTATTTATAAACAATGGTTAATTATTTATGAAAAGTAAAAATAATAATGGACCTAAAATAGAACCCTGTTGAACCACCGATGTTATACAACTGGTTCTTGAAGTTGCTGAATTTATAGACACAACTCGACCTCTATATGTAAGTTAAGATTTCATTCACATAAAAATCGATTACTACATTTACAGCACTTTAGTTTTGCTAGAAAAATAGTATGACTTACAAGATCAAAGGCCTTCCGAAAATCGACTATGATAGCACCAACTAACTTGCCATCATTAATTGCCTTTAGCTATTTATCAATCATACGAACTAATGCAGATTCAGTAAAATGACCTTCCCTAAATCCACTTTGTGTTTTATGCAATAAGTTATATTTATTTATAAATGTCATCAAATTAATATGAATATTTTTTTCTATAAGTTTTGATAATGTTGGCAAAATAGATATAAGACGATAATTATTTACGTCATCCTTTCGGCCGCTTTTACAGGACGGTTTTCCCTTTGCCTTTTTCAATATATGTGGAAATAGTCAATCTCGCAGACTTTTATTCACAATCAACAGAGTAAAATTAGTGTTCATTAAATTAAAAAGTAACAATTAAGAAACCCTTAGTATAAACGTCATTTGACTGACAGTTTGTCTAACTCTGGATAGAGCTACGACGAAAGCTGATATGATTGATGTCTGAAAGCACATACCTTGCTAAGTTTCTAAGCAAAGCTCGCGCGACTTTGTATTTTGTACATAACTCGTTCAGAATTAAATCAAGGGCGAAGTCTGTGCAATGTCATGCACGCATACGCTGTAATGACAACATTCTTAACAATTAAAAACGAACTTAATAACTAAATTATTGTGTAGGCTGTTTTAACTGAAAAGAACGACAACATTTTTAAAATTGAAGCGAATCCACTGGTTGTCAAATGACGTTTAACACTAAAATTCATTAACTACTATTTTATACTACTATTTTGTTATACAGTCTAGTGAATTCAATTATTGCTGTTAAATGACTTTATGTTTTTATTGATTGTATATTGTATAAAGCATGATGATGTACTTGGTACAAATCCTAAGAAAATATATATTCTGTTATGTTCTATAACCAAACGGAGCAGATGGTTATTTCCAAGTTAATTACAATATGGAACATTTTTACAAAACGAGTGGTGCCACGCCATTTTTTAATGAAGTTAAATGCCATTTTCAACACATTTCAGGTTGTATATGACAAACCCAATTGTTTTTGTGGAGAAAAACTTCAGAATGGGTCTGAGTAGAACCACCGTTCTTCCGCAAGTAACTGGCAAACATTCTCACATTAAGATTATGGAGCGAGCGGGACTTGAACCTACGTCCTTAGCGGTGCAAGTGATCTTGAGACGGCGCCTTAAACCAACCGGTCAAGGAGGACCCAACATTTGAAAAAAAGGTAGATAATCATAAGGAAAAATACAAATTGACATTTTAGAAGGATTTCTTTTAATCATACCGGCAAAACTGATTGACATGTAACTACTTGTTGTATATGTAATAGATGTAAACAAATATGCAAAAATGATGCCTTTCCAATACCAACCAGAGTCACGCAAAAAAAACCCGGAAAACAAACAAAGCGTCCGTATGTCTGTATGTATATATACGTATAAAGCAATTTTCTTTTATATTTGCATCATGTATAATTATTATACTTTTCAGAAACAGTATTATTTTTTTCTGTTCATTATGTGTAAAGTATATCGAATCACGCACAAACTGAATTAAGTCTGAAGAAATGATATTCTTAAAATTCCACCCGCGTAGTAATACACATTGGAACATATAACAGCTGGGAACGTTAAGGAATTTTCCCGGAAAATAAGTCTTATAAAAGTCATCTAATGAAAATATTTAAAATACATTTAACATATGAAAGAAAGAATGGAATTATTTTACAGTAAAAATTGATTAATATTGCCGTGTGTCCTTTAATGTAGCCATCTGTACTACCAGTGTATGCCCACGGCGTGTCTCATTTATCATGGACATGGGCCATGATGTCAATATGAATAGCTCGGACATGCTTCGACTATTGTGTAAAAGGGACCACGGACATAACAAAGGTCAGACTCCTTCTCAAATTCTTTAAATTACAGGAGTGGGGGTTTTAATTAGAAAATGATAAAAAATCAATTCCCGAGGAAGTCATTAACTCTGAATTAACCGCAAAGTGACATGTTAAATAGCGCAGAATTTTGGGACAAAACCGTCGATTACCTAGACAGAAACTAAAGAAAATGGTTAGATTATTTAGAATTTAAAAGGTTAGAACATATATAACGATATCAAAGGTTGGAGAGTCGGGGTAGGCGAAGTCATTACAATGTCTAAACCTCAGCAATTTTAGCATACTGACCACTTTCGTTCTATTAGCTTATAAGAAAAAAAAACAACATTCAGCGTTATTTAATATACTATTCTGGAAGAGAATCCGTTTTCCAAACAGAAAGTTTCCTTAAAAACATTTTACTGCAGTTCGATTGAAAAGAAATCTTAAAGCTTCCTAGGTAGAACCAGTGCTAGGTGATTATTTATAGAGTCATCGGGTCAGGCCGGGGATTTAACCCGCAACCTCTGGCATGAGCGCACAACACCCTGTCCACTGCATTACCGCACCGGAAGTTGTGGGTTCGATTTTTGTCACTCTTGTACATGCGCAATGACTAAAATGACTGATATTCATATGCCTTCCTAATTTTCATTTGAGGGTCGCACATTGAGTGCAAAGAAGGCCAAAGGAATCCTAAGTTAAAATTTAGGGTTAAATATGTGGACAAAAACTTATTTGTTTGCCCTTGGCGACCGTCATTTACTCGTATAGAATCCACGATAAAATCAATAAGATTAACCGAATAACCTTCAGTACGATACTACCTAATTAGTATTATCCGATTTCCAGTCCAAAATAATCCATGTATTTAGATCATTGCATTACATCGCAATTATGAGGACGTAACCTATTTGCTTGCGGTGCAAATATTGAAATGTGAGCGCATTAACAAGTGGGAGTGAACAGACTCCATATGCAAATTTGCAGCTGGTGTTAAATGAAATAATGAAATACACTGCCCAACTGTTGACCTCCTCACGTCAATCCCACATGTATGTATTTACTATTTTGATGATATTAAATATATTTGTGTGGTGTGCGTGTATTTGAATTTATTGATCGTCGCTATCAAATGTTCAGTAGAACGAAGCTGCAAAAAAAGTAATTAAAGATGTTTTGGGGGAGAAATCAAGTAGACGCCTGAGAGAGGAAGAGTTTTTTTTTTTAAAAAAAAATGGCAATGAATGAGACATTAAGGTAACAAGGTTATTTATGCTACAAAACAAATACAGAAGGGATTTAATCCTCTCTGACAGAATAAGTGCTTACTCTCGCTTACCCTGTCAATTAAAACTGAGTCCCGAAAAAAAGTTAGGTTTGAATTGAATTGTCCTCGGCATATAAACGTCATCAATAAAAAAAATATGCCAAATACATAAATCATTATCCTTTGAAGCTTTCACGCGTGTCTGGCGTCACATTAAAAAACTACAAACGCCGTACCAGAACATTTTGAGTCCCCCTCATTTGTATCGAAAATAAGAATTGGTGCAAATTTATGTCAAGCGCCCTTTTTTCAATATACGCACCTTCTTGCACTAATGGGACGAATCAGTTAAAGTCACCGGTCTGTTTGAGTCGCTATAAAGAAACTAACAGTAACTTAAATCTCGTAAAATAGGACGTTGTGGTGGCCGTGTCCTTTGTTATGTTATTATGTTGTATTTCTTGTTGGATTTTTTTTTGGTGTTGACATTTTATTCCCCCAAAGTTTACATATTTTACAGGACTCTTGCTATCAATTATCATCGAACAAATCACGTGATCAAGATGAAGTAGTTATGTTTATTTTCTCGGAGTTAAAATAAGTTATTTTTAAACCAGAAAGTGATGTTATAATACATTTCAATAACTGTAAGTTTTACGAACTAAATAAGGGATATCATTCGTTAATTTAGGACAAGAATTTTGAGGATTTATTCCCGGTATCGTGAGTAAATTGAAACTTTGAAGTGAACCATTCATTTCTTATATTGTTGACCTATTTCGACCACTATTGTTCGATAAACATTTTAAGAACAATTTTGTCAACATGCCAACACGACACGCTCGCTCATTTTTTCATCTATACTTTCCGGCAAAAGTATCGCTAATCAACAGGTATGGCTGAATCGACCAATTTCACCGTTTTGACACCAATACATGTCGATGAAAATTATAAGAAACAAGAATTATCAGTCAGCAACCCTCAAAAGAAAAAAAACAAGAATGGATCTGTACTAGAGGATAAATCAGCCAGATCAGAGCATGTACCCGTTCATCCTGCAGACTCTGACTTTGATACGATATCGTCAATGTTGAAAGGGGCATTAAAATCGGAAATCGAGCCACTCATCAAGTCGATCTTTAGTGAAGTAGCCCACTCTTCGAACGAACGGATAGTTCAATTGGAGCACACAAACCAAGTGTTAAACGATGAAGTAAAGCGCTTCACTGACCGTGTAGACAAGCTCGAACTAACAAGTGATACAGCCGAACAGTACAGTAGGCGTAATGGCCTGTGTATAGTAGGCGTTCCTCAATCCAACTATGAAGTCACTGACGACATCATCATGCACATTGCGGCCGAAATCAAAGCAAATATATCTCCAAGCGACATCGATAGATCTCATAGAACTGGTCAGCCATCCGGTTGGACAAGGCCCAAATCTATCGTAGTAAATTTGCGACTTACCGTGCACGCAACAACCTCTTCCAAAAGAGTGGTGCTCTCAAGGGAAACGAAAATTACAGTTAGGATGGTATAAATGAAGACCTCACATCCCATAGGAGCAACTTGTTCAAATTGGCCACGAAACCTCTTAAGGGCAAACGTATACAGAAGTGTTAGACATATGACGGTAGAGTTTTTGTCAAGGACCATGGCGACAAATAACGTCTCATCAGCGCCATATGTGTCCTAGACCAGTTTGCATCATATTTGTAATTCGAAAGTATAACAACGCGTAACGCAAACTCCGTGGAACAGTTTATTTTACTGCTATTAACACTTTGAATAGTAACTTTACTGCTATCAAAACTTTGTCCCGAGAGTGGACTACACGTGGTATAACAGTCAATTTTGTCATCAATTTGTGTTGACAAGCAGTGAACAATATATTTGTATTATATAATTGATATATGCTTCTTTATATACATGATATAGCTATGGATATACATTGTCTTAAACTGTAACCTTTTCTCCATCTACAGTCATTTGATTCATCTGAGACTTGGAAGTTTATGTACGAACAAGGACTTAGGTAGAAATCTATATAAGTCCTTGGCATGAAACCCAGATACGTATTATCTCAATTATTATTAACATTACATCCTGATATCATGTTCATAAAATTATGTACGTTTAGATATTACCCTATAAACTGACTAATAAGACTGACGTACACTGTCAATATCTCCTCAGTGTTACTTGTTAATTTTCTTTGTATATTAATTGTATTTGCTATATTTTTATGTATAATTTTTTCTATGTTGATTTCAAAACACTGTTTCCAAAAACCCTTTGTTCAAAAGATAATTTCAAACTTTATTGAAAAAAAAACATATAGAAAACAATCATTTATTTATTTCAAATTAACTTTCATCTGATATACAGTGGATTAAAAGATGACATAATTTGATTTCTATCTTAAATGTGTACAACTGTGTAGCTTTATGTGTATATATGTGTATGTGTATGTATATGTGTGAATATTTATATAATATATGGACTAATGTACGAATGGATCGAGTAATTTTGTGATAATTATCATTAAAGGATGTGTTGGGAAACATTTGGTTATTATGCTATTAAACGTTACAATGATGTATGTCATATCTGTGTGTGTATGTGACAATTATGTATGTAAGTTGTTCAGCTATATGTTGTCCATCCTTACAACCAGTTATATACAAGCTATGTGTTTATTAATAGTATATTTGTCAAATTTATGGAAGTAATGTTCGTCATTGTCGTCGGTCCATCCGTACAGTACAGTAAACCACGTACAGTAACCATGTGATAATGTATTTTATAATTATTCAAGTAATTTACGCGCCAACATATGTAGTTGTCCGTCCGTACAGTAAGTATCTGTAAATAGTACAAAGCACAATTGACAACTATGTAAAGTCTGCTATATGTCGTCATCAGTTCGCAAGTACAGCAAACCATTTGTATGACTGAACATTTAAAACACACTTTGTTCTTTTGAAATTGTCAAACCTCAATTAGCTCCAATCTTTTATGAATTTTGAGTCATCATGATTGAATTCATTGTATACTTTTCGATATTTACTCTTGTTGAACCGATATTTCCGAAAATCCTGGACCGAGTGAAAACTCAAATGAAATACGCAAAGATCTTTCATAATATAAGGAGCATTCGTAAAAAACTAGATTACATCAAGGATTATTTGCTTGGTTTTGATATTCTATGCTTTACAGAGACCACCTTACAGACGACATTAAGAACGAATCTCTTTTACTTGACGTTTTTTCTGACCCTTTGCGACTAGACATGACTGCATTCTTAAGTGGACTGTTGACTTATGTTTCAAATAAATTAGTTGGTAAACGATTGACACATATAGACAATCCATCTATTGACTCAATCTGGACAGAGATTAGGTACAAAGGAACAACAGTAATATTATGTATATCGACCGCCTAGTTCTAATGTTTCGTTTTGGGATAATTTTAATATTTCAATAGAAATAACCCTTGATATTAACAAAAATCTCGCTATTGTCGGTGATTTTTTTAATTAACCAAACCTACCCGAATTACAAATACAACACGGCCACATTGATAGATCAAACTATTATATCCGATCTATTAAATCATTAAATAAAGGAACTATAAATTTAAAGTACCTTCCGAAATAAGCGATCATAAATCTACTTTTATTATTTTTCCTTTTACTGTTATTTTAACTCCTGTAGTTAAGCGTAAAGTATGGTTTTATAAAGAGGAGACTGATAAATTGAAAAATAGAATCTCAAATACTAATTGGGCTTTTATTAATAATAGTACTATAGATTATGAATGTTTGCATAATATTTACTGACTTAACTTTAAAATATATGGACGAGTGTATTCCGTCCAATGATGTAACTATTCGACCAAATGACAAACCTTGGTACAATTTAGAAATAAGAACAAATTCAAGAAAACGAGACAGATAAAGGACAAAAGCTATACGGACGCAACCCCCCCGTCCCCCCCCCCCCCCGGAAGACTGGACAAAATACAGACAGTTTAGAAATAAGGTTAATGACTTAAAAAAATATGCCAAGGAAGAATATTTTAGTAATATGGAAGAATTAATTGTAGACAGTAGTAAGACTAATCCTAAACTGTATTGGAAATTACTAAAACAATTACACAAATTAGAGTAAATAAAAATTGTGAAACAATTTTGATCGTGTGTGGATCAAAGGTCTTCTATTTCAGTTCAAACAGAACGGTGTTAACGATGATTTCCTAAAATAGACGGAAAGTCATTTAACCGGACGTCAACAAAATATTTTTGTAGGTCTAGTTTGTCCAACAGTCAGGCAGCATCTGCTGGATTTCCTCAAGGTTCTGTCCTAGGGCTATTATTCTTTTTAATTTATATGACTGATATAGACGAACATTTACTAAGTATTATTAGAATATTTGCCGATGATACATCTCTTGCATTCACGGCATCTAATATAACAGATACTGAAGGAATTTTAAATTACGACCTAAGTATGATTTCAGATTGGTTAAAACAGTTAATTTTAATCAAAATAAAACAGAAGCAATTTTATTTACTTTAAAAATTATCATGTATCCTTCTTTGACTTTTAATAATACCAATGTCAAGTTTGTAGATCATCATAAACATTTAGGACTCACATTAAGCAACGATGGAAAATGGCATGAACATATACATAATATTTTACACTCTGCATCAAAAGTTTTAGGAATGAGTAGAAAAATCAAGTTTATAGTTACTACAACGGCTTTAAATCAAATTAATATGTCATTTCTAAGACCTATTTTAGAATATGGATCTGTAGTATAGGGGGGATGTACCCAATATGAAAAAGAAAATCTTGACAAAATTCAACATGAAGCGGCTCGTATTGTAACCGGTAACCGGTTTAACCCGGTCTACTTCTCTTCGCAATTTATACAAAAAACTAGGCTGGCTTTCTTTAGAAGACAGAAGATTCTATTATAAATTAATTGTTGCGTATAAAGTAAAAAAGGGCTTAACTCCAGAAAAGTTAAACAATATTTTTCCTGAATCAGTAGGAAAAACTACATCGTATAATCTAAGAAATAATAGTAATTATACTTTATTAAATACTAGAATTCAAATATTTAGAAATTCTTTTATTCCATCATGTATTTCTTCTGGAATGGTCTTCCGGAATACTTATGCAATTCTGAAACTCTATCATCATTCAAACACCAGCTTATGAAGCATCTGTTCAAACCCACCAAAATACCAAAATACAATGATTTTATTTAACAGGTCCTCGTAAATTATCTATTTTTCATGCACGTTTAAGAAAATGGTTGTAGTAACCTAATTTATGATCTATTTGTTAACAAATTAAAACTATTTTTAACTTGTATAAATTGTGGGTATGAAAAAAAAGAACGCCGAACACTATTTCCTGCAATATCCTTCTTTTTAAAATGATCGACTTCGTTTCTTTCATGCTACACGTCATCTTCATCCTATAAGTGTTAAAACCTTATTACATGGGAGTGATTATATCCCAGACGATGAAAATATTGTTACATTTAACAATGTCCAAACTTACATTAAATAAAGACACTAAACGTTTTGATAAGCAATAGATTTTATTAAGTTTTAGTATTAACCTCACAGTGTACCTCTCATTTAAAGTCAGCATAGGAAACGTATATTCAAACAATACTCCATATCTAATGTTCCCCCTCCCCCTTATATGAATATGTTTTTTTTTTGCCATCTTGATTGTTTATTTGTAAATAATATGTTGTTGGGAAGAGTCGTTTCAAATGTTCGATAACTTGTGGCCCCACCCTTTTGCTACTACATGTATAAAGGAAATGCAAAAACATATGTTTAAAAGTATCAATTATCATCAAGTACTACTTCGTTATTTGCCAGGCCCCAATTTCACTAAACATCTCAATTTGAGGTTTTCAATTTAATTTTAAATGTTATAACTCCATTTACATTTAATATCATTCTGCATGTTATCCTCTACCATCGGGTTAAGATGTGTCCCTACTACAATTGTGCGTAGATATTACATCTAAACGAAGTCATGCATTTAAGCAATTCTGAGTTGAGGGAAATCTTAGCTTTAGATGTTTAGTTAGATCGGTCCCTGTTGGACAAGTTACATGAAGAGAATATAACTTTCATTCTAACAGTTAACTTAATATATAAATATTGAAATCAATGTTAAATTTTAATGCAACATTATATTTTGAATATATTTGTTTCCGCAAGCTTGCAGATACCTGCGATACAGATATAATATAATCTTAGCGATAAATATGGACATATGTTTGAGTGGCAACAAATAAATTGAATTCAATTGAAAGTGAACGTTAATCCACTCCTACACCCCCATCCCCAATCCCACAAAAACACAAAAAGAAACACAAAAAGAAACACACAAAAACAACAACAACAAACAAACAATAACACACATAAAATATATAAAATAAAAAAAACAACACAACAACAAACAATTAAAACAAGAACTTAACAAATTAGCAGGTAAATTCCAGACACGACACCAACAATGTACTTACATCTGGAGAGCTCAAACAGTGTTTTGTGCTGCTCTGACGATAAATAAAACCCCATTGGCGATTCGGAACACCTGACCCATATTCCCGAATCAGGTCAGCACAAGCGATTTATTACACTAATACGTCTATCAATTACGTATAAAAGTAGGTCATTATATTTTTCACCTAGAACAATCCGGTAATCACTCTGGTCTTTTTTTTTATCAGGTGATTATCTACGACACAAAGGATTGAATTTACCCTACTTTATAGAACTGCCAACCATATATTTGTTTCCGTCTTCAGTGTCTCCCTACGATCGATCCTGTTTTGATGTTCCGATCTATCTCCCCGTCGTTGTTACTGTTACTATTTAGTGATAATTATATCACAAAATAAATAAACTAATTGACTGATATATCCATACCCTCTCTTTGCTGTCTTTCTTTTCTCTTTTATTAAATGTTATTGCCTTTTACAATTTTATTTCAGTAATATAAGGTAGCGTTTATGTTTTAGTATAATATTATACTTGTACGCCGTATAATTATTGCTACAGATAATATACATCCATGGCGGTGGTATGAAATCACTCTCATCCTTGTATTAACAGTCACATCATCAGTTTTATCTGTGATAACAAGAAAACCTTTTACCTATTTCATCATAATTAACTTAATCGTTCAACTGATATGTTTTTTTTCGACTGTTTTTATATACACCATTTACATATGTCATTTGTTATGCTCTCTAAAGTTAACCAAATTAACTTTTTGTTTATTTAAAAAAAGTCACATATTATCATTTCGCATCTTATATACACAAGTATGTCACCAGACCGATTACACTATTTCGATACGATAATATATACACACAGTTACCATAAGTGATATTTCATGAGTCAATCGGAACGACTGCACTCTGTTTTATTACGATAACTCCACTTCCATATAATTACTCTTAATATAGAAATAAATCTTCCATGCGTGTTAATATACCTCATGCATTCAAAGCAAATGAACTGATAATAATCTAGTATTACAACACGGTAAAGTCCTTGTTTTAGTTTCCATGTCACATAACAACAATACTATACACATGTGGAATACTAACTAGAATGGAAGGCACTATCCACTGTAACTTGATGGCTGCTCATTACTCAAGTACGTATTACGTACGTGGGCGTCAACATTCGCTAGTATATTAACTCGTTCGATTATCTTATACTCTATTTGGTAACAGCGAACAGCGCCTTAGTCAGAGAGTCCGTTAATTGCTTTATTGTAAATTTCAACAGTTATCCAAATTTATCAAGCTTTTTATATTTCACTGATATTAAGTTCTTTATTCTTAGATAAAATTCTTCATCTTCGTTATTTTCTTAAACGATATTTCAACTTTTTATTGGATCGTTTCAGATATTAAATAACTCTATATAACTCATATATATCTATATGACAGTTTCGATTATCATATCCTGGCATATCAATTATACTTCAGTGTAGTCATCATTCACTGTAACAATTATACATTCCTTTTTTGCACTTACAAGTGTGATCCCTTTCAATATACAATGTACCTGGTTTATATCACATCACATAACATAAATATTTTATCCAAAGAAAAAATCAATTCGAATAAACTATTTTGTATGAAATATGTCACAATGTAGTATCGTCAAACCTCATTTTTACTACCCTGATAGTCAGCGATGCACTTAACTATCAACCCTTGTCAGCTCTCTCAGTATTTCCTTGTATTACGTTACATCGAACAGTCATCCTAATTTACTACAAGACTCTTCACCGCAAACCCACGAAACTAGCGTCAATAAAACGTGTACGGTGTCTTCTATGTGTCCTTTATGTAAAAGTATAATTAAAATAACAGTGACGATGGTGCAGGCCGATCGGTGATGTCAGTCACGTGGCTGATACTTTACACCTTACGTGTATAAAGAAGCGGCGACGGTGACCGATTTGCCTCATAGCACACACTGTGGAGGCTTAAACAAATTACAGGGTACTAATTTGATATGATTTTTTTTTACTTTATTATGACATCTTTGTGGTGGGATGGAAAATGAGCAGTTTTGTGCGTATAATATAGTTGCATATTTTATCGATTTGGAATAAAGGACACTTGCTGTTCTTTCTGTTGACTTAAGTTGTCATTTAATTTGAGGAGTTTACTTAACTTCTGTGATACTTTTTAAGCGTATATATTACCATTTGGATTGCGATATAGGACAGACAATTTAATTATCACAGTGACTCATGCGTTACATAGTTATTTAAGAATGAAAACATTTTAAATATGATGTCTGAAATATATATGATTTTTACATATTTGCCCATTTTAAACCTTGTTTCTGCAGCTGTCCATGCTTAAAACAGACTTGTAATGTTATTGCTTGTAATGTAGATGCTGCTCCAGAACAAAAGGAAAGTTAAAGTTCATTGGAACGTACACACACACACACACACACACACACACATTATCAACATTATCAATTTCAAATTATTTATTTAGGCTAAAAAGTTTTACTGAATAAAAATGTTTCTATTAAAAATATAAATAAAGATTTACCGAATATCATCTCGGTGTAAAAGGAAACTAAACCCACGTCAGTTGACACGTGCCTGCGAAGCAATACCGCATAATTAATAAATATTTTGATATCTCTTTTGTCGCATAAAATGCATGTGCGCGTCCTCCAGTCTCCCTGATGGATTAATAAACATTATAACAATGTTTACTATGTCGTTTCATTATATTATTTTGTAGTCATTGCATAATCAGTTTTTACAACATTATCAAAATAATTGACGATATTGAAATTCGTATAATATGTGACATAACGAGTCTGTTATATTTTTTTCTGGTTTTTAAATAATCTTTTTATCAGATTTTCATTGGCTGAAAACAACTTATATTGTTTTAAAAGTATAAACCTACCAACGACTAGAGTAACCTGTTTAGTGTGCCGTGTTGGTATTATTATACCTTTTGTTCAATTAAATTTCATTTTGAACGATGTCATTCTCTTGTCTAGTTTTTATTTCATAAGCAATAAATCGATAGTGAATTGTTTTATTTTGCGCTTCAAGCAATATTATAATAACTTTTTACAGTATCAGATTATATTAAGAAAATGTCTTACTGTGTACATACCTAGGCGTCTTTTTAATTTAGATATGAAATACCAATTTAGTATGAAATATCATTTATATCAGCTTTGTCAATTATCATTTATTGCAAGTACTGTGGTCTAATAATTTTACGTGAAGAAATAATAAATAACAGTCAAGAAGCAATTAAAGGACTGGTATTAGTTATATCTATTCACATTGGAATTTTCTATGTTTAATACCATTAGAATGCACATGTTGTTGTTAGTTAGCTTTTTATTATAGTGTCATGTTTTAATGTATAACATTAACTTATATGTAAATATGCAATTTAACATAATACAACCGGCTAAATGTTATGATATGATATGATATGATAAAAATATAATATGATATTATATGTTATGATATGGTATGGTATGGTATGATATGGTATAGTATGGTATGATAAGGTATGGTATAGTATGGTATGACATCACATCATATCCCATTTTATCACATTACATCACATCACATCACATCGCAACTTTATTATATTATATTATATTGTTAATATATATTATATTGTAAATATATATTATATTATATTGTATTGTATTGTTTTGTATTGTATTGTATTGTATTGTATTGTATTGTATTGTATTGTATTGTATTGTATTGTATTGTATTGTATTGTATTGTATTATACAATATACATATAATATCATATGGAAATAAAGCATATCTTATATGTAACAAACCTTCATCAATATTATAACTCTAAGGTTATCTCATAATAGGATACTAATTACAAAACTAGTGTTAGTGTCACTGATCATACATGGCATTTCTTCTGCTGAGGTAAACGTTAGCAATATATGTTGATATTTTCTTGAAGAGTGTTTGTAAGAAATTTTTGTCGGCAGCATTCGTATTAATACATTCTATATTCAACAGTTGTTCTTGAAAGATGTCTGCTCTGATATCATTATAAAGTGGACACTGCATTAACATGTATTTGTAGGAGAATGCTGTGAATTGTTTATGATGAAACGGAGAAGGGAGAGCGAGGATGGACGTACTTGTAAATTAGGTTAAAGCTAATATAAAGGTTTGTAACTAAATGAAATTTAGAGGCTGAGTCCCATTTCTCTCAAATCTTTGATAATTTTATACCAAGAACTGTTACACCCGAGTAAGATATAAATTGACTGGGTGGGTTATCATTCTTTCACTCACGAAGATATGTGTCGTACTCAATATTCATGTAAAAAGCAATAACACTGAAGTAATATTCTTTGGTAATAATTTAATTCATATACATACATGTAGTTTCTTTTTAATTGGAACAATAAATCAGCATTACTGACGAAATAGCACGCACATGCAGAGTGATATTACCGATAGATGATTAGTTTTGTAATCATTGTTAATACATAGATGATACATTTCATACTGATTTAGAATGTGATTTAATGACTGCTTTGAAAATAAAATATATTAAAATATATTAATGGAACAGACCGTAGGACCAAACATTTTAAGATTTGTAAATCTCAAAAAATACCTGTTCATAATATTACAGTTAGCAATTTAGGTTCATTGAGTTCTGTTATTTATAGATAGCGAGTAATAAAATGACCAGTGTTGTCTTCCCAATGAAAGAACAAAATGGCACAATTTATATGAATTATATAAAATTATGTGTGTCTTCGTGGGCTTTTTAGACCTTTTGATTATCTGAATAAAAAGTTATGTTCGTTATTTAATTATATTGTCGTAGTGTCTAAGAAATTACTTTAATATCACAAACAGATGATATGCCTTGATAAAATGTTTTAATAATACATTGTTAATATATCAAAGGATGAGATAGTCGAGGGTAACAAATAATTGGAACTTATTTTGAATATATGTCAACTATGGTTTTATGTTATAAATATTGTCTTATTGAAAAGGAACACGAGGGTGATATTTTAGATAATCACATAATGGTTTTGTCGTATTATTAAAGGGTTGTTTTTTTTCTTACATTTGTGTTGGCGAACGAACGCGTTGAAATCTTTTTATATTCGATTACATTTTGGTGTTGGTAAAAATAACGTTGTTTGTCCTTGCCATACCTCCGCATTCGTAGTACGAGTCAGGCAACATTTACAGATAATTCCAACCCATTGTTTGTCCTTGCCATACCACTGCATTTGCTAGTAAGAGTCAGGCTATATTTACAGATAATTCCGGCTCGTTGTATGTCCTTGCCATACCACCGCAATTACAAGTTAGAGTCAGGCTACATATACAGATAATTCCGACTCGTTGTATGTCCTTGCCATACCACCTCAATTACAAGTACGAGCCAGGCTACATTTACAGATAATTCCGACTCGTTGTATGTCCTTGCCATACCACCGCATTTACTAGTACGAGCCAGGCTACATTTACAGATAATTCCGACTCGTTGTATGTCCTTGCAATAGCACCGCAATTACTAGTACGAGTCAGGCTAAGTTTATAGATAATTTCGATTCGTTTTTATAATTCGGCAGAGGAAATAGCGAAGTTTTGTGCATCTGTTACATGTAACCAGGTTTAAGCTTCTCTGTGCTGACTTTGCTGTTGCCTGTGTCAATTTATGAATGGAGTTGGTTTTACGGCTTACCAGCATATTATCGGTTATTCGACGCCACCAGGGAGAAATATATCAGGTTCACTCTACAAAACATTCTGTATGTACAAAAAAACAACGAATTAACATACATATTAAAAAAATACGTCAACAAATGAAAATGCAGAATGAACCTAGAACCGTGATACCTGCAGAACTGCTGAGTTTCAGCAAATTCTGCCGTATTACTCAAACTATCGCTGCTTACGATATGCATCAGCCACAGCACTCCTATTCTTACCATCACTCATATGGCATCCAGGAACCACAAAACTCTCCTGTTAAAACAGAATGCCACCATGAGAAGGAGACTGAAGTATTTTGTCACTGTCAGTTTAATTGGATCAAATAGAGAGTAACAGCGTTCTGCAACAAAAAAGTATAAAACTGTCAGAACTGCTTCACCGAGATATCTCTCACAGATATAACGATGCAAACCTTCAAAAATTATACATCAGCGGTAGATCTGTGACATTCTTATAATTCTAGCTGCCTCACCTTATAAACTTTGTGAGAAAGGCAGTAACCTAGTATTCTCTATTTATTGAGTATTAACCATGGCTTTATGATTAATACGCAATGATTGATGTTCATTTGCTTCTGATATAGATATAAAAATATCAGCTGTGTCGTAAATAGGCGATAACCCACGTTGTAAATGACATACTTGACAAGGGATCTATGTTAAAGATACCTTGTAAATACTAACATCAACGTTAAGTGCGTAACATCATTATAGTTCAGGCAGATTGAAGCCTCCAGAAACGTTCCCATAAAGTCATTATGCAGTGAAGGTAGCTTCTGTTTAAATAGAAGTAAAAATACGCTGAAGTAGCAAACTGGACACAACTATTATCTAAAAATTACAATATGTAGAATGTCGTCACTGGTCGATTGAACACTTTAAAGTTGACTTAGATAAATTTGGAAGTTCAATAGAATTTTTTTTTAAAATTAATTATAAAAAGCCGATTTTTTATCAAATCGATTAGGTATAAAAGTAAAATTGAATGAATGAATGAATGAATGAATGAATGAGTATCTTTATTTCCTCCTCTTGGGAGATTAATATACAAAATTGACGGAAATGAGTGTAAGATAAAATGTCATCTAGAAAACGTAGCTATTGTAAAAATGGAATCGAGTTCAAAATATTATGATTCCTCAATATAGTAAATCATGAATAGTTTTTTTTGTGATGAATAACTTTTATTCTATGTAAGACATAATACCATGTTATACGGGCGTTGTTCAAGAGTCAATATAAACGGTATGGCACATTATAGAGTAACTGTAAATAACAAAACATGAGTACAATGTCTTACAAGTAATATTAAGAGTGTTAAATAAAACAAAATGAAGACGAATTAAAGAGAGTACATAAGAAGAAAAGATATGATACAGAAGGTGACAATGGAGGAGTTGTATGCAGTAAAGTTTTCGTAGTTTTAGTTTACATTTTTTCCATTTAATTTCATGTGACGTAAGCTTGCCTTTGTTGGTTGCAATAAATCTATCTATTTGTTGTTGTTGTTTGTAAGTATTGTTTTTAAATGCTGCAATACTTGTAAATGTTCTCGTGTATTTATTTTTAAAAATAGAATATTTTGAAAGTAAAATTTTACAGTTAAGTTAGGTCACACAATGGCATTCTCAGAATAACTGTTATTGAGTTTGCGGATGTCTGTCACAACATTCACATGTACTTGCATTCACAAACATCTTTTTTATTTTGATAAAATTTTCAGTGTAAATTAGATATGGAAACATCTTCAAAGCACTTTGCAACATAACAGACGGACGGACGGACGGACGGACGGACGGACGGACGGACGGACGGACGGACGGACGGACGGACGGACGGACGGACGGACGGACGGACGGACGGACGGACGGACGGACGGACGGACATTGGTGCCACTATATACCCCATTTCATAGCAGGGACAAATAAATTTCTAGTTGAAAAAAAAAGGATACACTAAGTGAACCCGTTTTATAATCAAATGTCAATACATGTACAAAAAAAAAACACACTAAGGGTTGCAACCGTAACCCTTAGTGTAACAAATCCCACTTTTGTTACATTAAGGGTTATGGTTTTGACCCCAGTGTAACAAAAAATGATTGTGTTACACTTAGGGTTTTTGTTACACTAATTGTTGCTACAAAGGTTATTAACTCTTCATTTGTTACACAGATTTATATAATATTATATAATGAATTGACAAGACGTATAATTATAATAAAACACGCCTTTTAAAGTATAAAGTCGAGCCATTATAAGTATAGATATATCCATTTGAAGAAGGACAAGCGGAGGTAGGTCTTTCAATATTTAAATACTTTCGTATACTTCGAAAACTGATACTTTTACAGTATATACTTCCATTAACGTTGTAAGTGAAATAAGGTGACGCTTTCCTGACATACGTCAGTGGGTTATGTACAGTTTCTTTAAATATACTTGCCAGGCCCGATTAGCTCAGTTGATTACGCGTCTGACTATCAATCCATGGGTTGTGAATTTGATACCTCCGCCCGCAACAGTCTCCGTGATGATTGATATACGACATTGTGTCTCATTATCATTCGTCTCTCACTATTTATTCAAGTGGGAAAGTCATCAGTTGCTTGCGGAGATGGGGTGTGCTCGAGTACTGGTTAATCCCAGGAAACAGCGGTAAGGTTAACTGATTGTCTGTCTGCTAGCCTTCGATGGCATAAAATGACGCATAATAGTCAACCAATCAATCATTAAATATACTTCGTTTTGGTGAACCTCAACTCTCTCATGACAATAACTTAAAATATTTGAAGACATACATTTTATCTACTAATTGCTTCTCCTAAAACATGTCTGAAGAACTAACGAGACTATTCAAATTTAGGTAGTGAGGTCAGCCCGTGTTTCAGTTTCGTTCATGCCGTTCAGAACATGTCCATGAATGTTGTTTATTATTATGTGAATTCGTGTAATATATTAATCACTTTAAACACTTATTTTTTAACTACTCGCTTCATTTTCTAAGTTTCTTAAACATATTAGAACCTTTAACAATATGTTATGGTATTTTATACTGTGATATTTTATGTTGTAATATTTTATGTTATGATATTTTATGTTGTGATATTTTATGTTATGATATTTTATGCTGTGATATTTTATGCTGTGATATTTTATGTTATGATATTTTATGCTGTGATATTTTATGTTGTGATATTTTATGTTATGATATTTTATGCTGTGATATTTTATGTTGTGATATTTTATGTTGTGATATTTTATGCTGTGATATTTTATGTTATGATATTTTATGCTGTGATATTTTATGCTGTGATATTTTATGTAATGATATTTTAAGTATATTTTGAAGGTTATAGTCGTTATGATAAAAATACAAATTGTTAATAATCTACCAAATCTGTTTATATCTGTCATGGAGAAGAACTTTATAAGATTGTATCTGCCGTTGATGTGTATTTACAGTCAACCCTGTCTTAAGCAGTCAGTCAAAGGAAAGACCAAAAGTGATCTTTTAAGACAGGTTTTTGCTTGATACAGGTTAATTTACTCTGAAAGCATGGGCAATAGAAAATATGGTTGCTTAAGACAGGTGCCTGCTTATTGAAGGTGACCACTTACACAAGTTTGACTGTATGCAAATGTGAGTGAATAAATATGTTTAAACCAAAACATGTGTTATGATTAATCAAACAATTTTAATGGTGCTTCAAATAATTAAAATGGCAAATCAAACAATGTCAATGGTGAATACAACAATTATAATGGTGAATCAAACAATATTAGTGGTAAAGCAAACATCTTTAATGGTAAATCAAACAATTATATTGGTAAATTAAACAATTTTAATGGTGAACAAAATAGTCTGTTTGGTAAATCACACAATTTTAATGGCATATCGAATAATAAGTATGGTAAATCTAGGAATGATAACGGTAAATCTAGGAATTGCAACGGCAAATCTAGGAATTACAACGGCAAATCTAGGAATTATAACAGTAAATCTAGGAATTATAACGGTCAATCAAACATCTTTAATGGTAAATGAGACACTCATAAATCTCACTGCACAGTTGAATTTTGTTCTTTGTTCTATATAGCATTAGGTTTTCCATGGTAAAAAATGTTCCACATAGAAATATTTAAAAGTATTTTTTTTTTCAAAGAAGGAATGTATCCCTCCAAAAAAGGCACAATAACTGGTAGGTTGATCTAAAAAAGAAAGTGCTTGACACCCTAAGAAAAGGAATGTATCAGCACATAAAATACCCAATAACTGGTAGGTTGACATACTTTTTTTTTAAGACAGTACAGTAACACCCTCGGATTTCTTTTTTAAAAAAAATCCTTAAAAGCTCATAAACATATGCATTTGTCATAATCCTATACAAGTCACTTTTTTGATACCAGTGATGTCTTATTGCAGTCACTCAAAATAACGTTGTACGATTCTTATTTAACTCATCAAGGTCTAGTATAACCTGCGCCATGTTAGAAACAGTTAATGTACTTAGGGTTGAGGATAGAGTATAACTACTAAGACTTAATCATGTTTTTAATATTGTCCATGGCACTGCGCCAAAATATCTTAATGATAACTTCCATAGGGTGTATTCTATTCATAACTGCACACGGTTTAGTGAAAGTCATTTTATAGTTCTGCATGCTAAGAGTTTCGATTTGGGCACTTTTTATTGCAATGCAATTGCTGACTGGAATAATTTACCTAAAGATTTGAAGAAATTGACCAATAAGCGAACTTTTAAACGTGATGTTAAAAAGCATTTATGTAGCTCCTCGCAGGCTAAAGAAAATTTGAATATTTAATTTTATAATATATGTTGAAATATTTCTTGTATTGTGAACCACTTATAAGTATTATTCAGTTATTCAGGGTATAAGATAATTAAATGTTTTTTGTATTGTTACATTTTAACAAGTTTATATCAAATGTCTACATTTTTAAGATTTCATGTATATCATATTTTTAAAAAAATAACAATTTTAAGGGAAGGGACCCCGATAGAGCGCGTTTGTTGCTTTAATGGGGTATCCCAGGTTATAAGATTTTTAATTTTTAGATGAGTACTATAATTATTTATTTTACTTATTTACTTTTCTTGATTCATTACTGTTATTTTATTATCATGATATATATGTTACATAACTTTGAATTGAATTGAATTGTATATGCTACGCAAGTTTTTACTCAATCATGTTACCATGGCAAAAAGAGGTACAACTGTGTATTAAGACCTTAAGGTAGAGGGTGGAATGTCCACCAAACGGTAATCTGATTGAAATTGTGGTCAATGATCTCAAATCAGACTAAAATAAAAACATATTCTCAACAAATAATTTAGTTGTTATGCAGCTGCCATGCTTTTCACACAAACACAATATCAATATCTGTACATAAAATATATGCCTGGAATATTACATGAGTCAATATAATAGCTGTGGTGCGGCTATTTAGTCACAAAGTAGTTGGGTTTTTGATTTTTTGCTGAGCATTCGCAGCAACTCGATCCAGA
>CM055905.1:705000-716189 GCA_029582155.1 Panopea generosa
CCCAGTATTCGGAATATAAAACAAATATTTTGGCGAAATAAACATTGAAGATTCTTGTAGACCTAATCTAATTTGACCATAAACACAATTATTTGAAAACACTCACCCAAAGATTGCTATTTATATTCGGAACGAGGTCTTTCATGGCAGAACGGTCTGAGACACTTTCGGTTAATGACCACTTACCTTCACGGCTGAGGTCGTGAGTTCGAGTTAAAATCGACCCTAAAACAGTATTTGTGAAAGTTTGCCATTTACGTGCGGCATGACGGTGGATCTATTCAGTTTGGTTTAAAATGCTAAGTAATGACTTTTATGAGTCTCTCTTATTAATAATTGATTAAGTTTGTTTTTCTATATTTAAATATTGTTCAATGAGGCAACATCGCTATGTCTTATTTAAAACTGAGATGTGCCGCATTTTAACAAAATAAGATATTTTGAGAATCATATAACACGTAGGAGTCTTTTGTGTCTATTTTCCTTAACGATATAGTTATAATTGGAATAGCGATCTAAATATGTTTCCCCGTGTATTAATGTAATCACATAGATATCAAATACAACCAACGAAGAAAAAAAACAACAGCAGTGATTACCATTTACTTAAGATTAACGTTAAACGCGTTATGAGAACAAATTACCTTTACATAAGCAGCACTGTACTTCACGTCTCACACACCAATTAATTTTATACTGTTCTACATATAGAGACACGCACTTCTGGAACACTGGGTACATTACCAATGATTCTAAAAGTGCCTTATTCCCATAGATAGTCCTCTGTTGGTTCAAATATGCAGAAAAAACATGGGGTTGACCAAGTTTTTTTGTTTTTTTTACAATTTCGATGGGTTGATAGCTCCCCTTCATTTTTGACAATTCTGCCCATTTGTTGCAGTGTATCACTACGCATCTTTAAACGTTTATAGCATCTTCAAACAGTTCCCAATGTCACAGAAATCATGAAAATGTTCCAATGTTCCCATATGCATAAAGAAATGACATTTTATGCATTTTAAACTAAAGAATTGCCCAACCGCTTTACACAGCTCTTTTCTTTGGCGTAATAATCTTCATGTAAGGGAGGTAATTCTTCAGTGAGATCTTTAAAAACGTTCTTTAGTCGTGTATTTTATATATAGATTTAATTAAAGGTTTTATGTCTCAACTAGCATCATTTGTTGTTTCAAACATATTTTTATATAAACTCTAACCTTTTAAAAATAATACAATTACACACACAAAAAAAATATTTGAAAGAAACATTGATTATTATCATGTGGCTACTTGATTGTGAAAGTATTAAGAATAGACTAAAATAGATAAAATAACTGTTGACCTGGTCTTTTGTATAAGATAAAACGTTCGAGATGGTACTAATGATAAATAATTCGATTCATTATATATGTACAAAAGTAATTAAAAGTAAAAAGATCAGACAAAAATGAGAAAAAGAAATTAAAGGAAACAACCCCCATAACAGTTAAAATATAGTCAATACACATACTACGTAAACTAAGTAAAATACGTACTAGATTGTAGGCCTTAGTATGCTTAACACGCTTGATTTGCGTACAATAAGTACAATGCGTACTAGATTGTAGGCCTTCGTATGCTTAATACGCTTGATTGGCGTACAATAAGTACAATACGTACTAGATTGTAGGCCTTAGTATGCTGAAGGCGCTTGATTGGCGTACAATAAGTACAATACGTACTAGATTGTAGGCCTTCGTATGCTTAACACGCTTGATTGGCGTACAATAAGTACAATACGTACTAGATTGTAGGCCTACGTATGCTGAAGGCGCTTGATTGGCGTACAATAAGTACTAGATTGTAGGCCTTAGTATGCTGAAGGCGCTTGATTGGCGTACAATAAGTACAATACGTACTAGATTGTAGGCCTTCGTAAGCTTAACACGCTTGATTGGCGTACAATAAGTACAATACGTACTAGATTGTAGGCCTACGTATGCTGAAGGCGCTTGATTGGCGTACAATAAGTACAATACGTACTAGATTGTAGGCCTTCGTATGCTTAACACGCTTGATTGGCGTACAATAAGTACAATACGAACTAGATTGTAGGCCTACGTATGCTGAAGACGCTTTACTAACGTGCAATAAGTACTAGATTGTAGGCCTACGTATGCTGAAGACGCTTTACTAACGTGCAATAAGTACTAGATTGTAGGCCTACGTATGCTGAAGACGCTTTACTAACGTGCAATAAGTACTAGATTGTAGGCCTACGTATGCTGAAGACGCTTTACTAACGTGCAATAAGTACTAGATTGTAGGTCTACGTATGCTGAAGATGCTTTACTAACGTGCAATAAGTACTAGATTATAGGTCTACGTATGCTGAAGATGCTTTACTAACGTGCAATAAGTACTAGATTGTAGGTCTACGTATGCTGAAGATGCTTTACTAACGTGCAATAAGTATTAGATTGTAGGTCTACGTATACTGAAGATGCTTTACTAACGTGCAATAAGTACTAGATTATAGGTCTTCGTAAGCTGAAGATGCTTTACTAACGTGCAATAAGTACTAGATTGTAGGTCTACGTATGATGAAGACGCTTGATTAACGTGCAATAAGTACAATACGTACTAAATTGTTGGCCTGTGTATGCTGAAGAGGCTTTATTGACGTGCAATAAGTACAATACGTACTAGATTGTAGACCTACGTATGCTGAAGACGCTTTATTAACGGGAAATAAGTACAATGACGTCGCGTTGAAGCTAATAAGTGTAACGTCAAAACGCCGTAAAATACGAACCTCAACCATACGTTAATTTTGATTAACTTTAAAAATAACTTGCATTTTGTACTAAATAATAAGTTTATAACAATACATTGGGCCGATACTATTGAAGTCATTCGCAAAAAATAACGGTAAACTTTAGCTCACATGTCAATGGTATGATCGATTTAAATACATTTGCGTAATCTGTAATACGCCTTCATACATATAACGTACAAAGTACTATTTATCGAGATCCTATATAGAGTACTTTCAAAGTTGATAGATAGTCGTCTACGTTTAATTGAATGTTTTATTTTTTTTGTTTTCTGTAATATAAAGAATAGATGGTGCAAGGATAAGGGTTATATATTTACATTCCTTAAAACCATATTTTCTCAAATACATGTTACGTCAGGTCGATTTAAATATAACCGTTGTGACATTTTTACTAGAAATCAATAAACTGTTATAACTTTTTATGCGTTGGAGCTTTGCAATAATATTACCACATGTTGTTCTTTATAAAAACACTGTTATGTAATTAAAATAAAATTGATATAAGTTTAAAAGGAAACATTTTATTTGATGAGAAACTTGTAATTAACAATACACGTTTTTTACCATTTGTGACATTTTTACTAGAAATCGTATTTCCATTAAAAACTTTTTAAACTTAATTTCTTTTTCAATTTTACGAAAATACTCATAAATAACAAGAAAACCCGTTTTTTAAATGTACATACAGTTTTGTTTTGTTGAAAAATAAATTTGTGAAATGACTTTAATACTTAGCCATGTTTTTCTTCATTCCCTTTTCCCAAAAACTCTCATAGTTTTATAAAGTTTTAAATTATACTTTTCTATCTTTTCTTTTGTTGCCGCAATTTTTTTTTTTGGACACCACTTCCGTCTGTGTTAGTCTCAATGCCATACGTGTTCTCAAAACGACTAGGCTCCGTTTTCACCCTAAAATATTTTATTAACTCGTACCAGTTGCTAATTTCTGTTACATGTCTCACCGTGTTTTTTTGTTGACGCAAAAGCGTTAACGATTTCCCTGGCGTACGTGTTACACGATGATAAAATAAAAATATTACAATTACAAAGAAAATGAAATTATCTTTAATTTGGTATAAAATAATTTATACAATATGATTATTCAACAATATGAACAGTCTTTTATTCCCCGTATTACCCTGAAACCGGCGTAATACGTCAATACGTACTAGATTATAGTCCTACGCATGCTGAAGACGTCTTGTTGACGTGCAATATTTACAATACGTGCTCGATTGTAGGCATATGCATGCTGAAGACGTCTCAGTGACGTGCAATAAGTACAATACGTGCTCGATTGTAGGCCTATGCATGCTGAAGACGTCTCAGTGACGTGCAATAAGTACAATACGTACTAGATTGTAGACCTACGTATGCTGAAGACGCTTTACTAACGTGCAATAAGTACAATACGTACAAGATTGTAGGTTACGTATGATGAAGACGCTTGACTGGCGTTCAATAGGCAAAATACGTACTAGATTTTAGACCTGCGTATTCTGAAGACGCTTGATTGGCGTACAATACGTACTAGATTGTAGACCTACGTATGTTGAAGACGCTTTACTAACGTGCAATAAGTACAATACGTACTAGATTGTAGGCTTACGTATGCCGAAGACGCTTTACTAACGTGCAATAAGAACAATACGTACTAGTTTGTAGACTACGCATGCTGAAGACGCTTTATTGACGTGCAATAAGTATAATACGTACTAGATTGTAGGCCTACGTATGCTGAAGACGATTTATTGACGTGCAATAAGTACAATACGTACTAGATTGTAGAACTACGTATGCTGAAGATGCTTTATTGATGTGCAATAAGTACAATACGTACTAGATTGTAGACATATGTATGCTGAAGACGCTTGATTGGCGTACAATAAGTACAATACGTACTAGATTGTATGCCTACGTATGCTGAAGACGCTTTATTGGCGTGCAATATGTACGATACGTACTAGATTGTAGACCTGCGTATGCCGGAGACGCTTTATTGACATGCAGTAAGTAAAATACATACTAGATTGTAGGCCTACGTATGCTGAAGACGCTTTACTAACGTGCAATAAGTACAATACGAACTAGATTGTAGGCATACGTTTGCTAAAGACGCTTTACTAACGTGCAATAAGTACAATACGTACTAGATTGTAGGTTACGTATGCCGAGGACGCTTTACTAACGCGCAATAAGTACAATACGTACTAGATTGTAGGCCTACGTATGTTGAAGGCGCTTTACTAACGTGCAATAAGTACAATAAGTACTAGATTGTAGACCTACGTATGCTGAAATCGCTTTATGACGTACAATGAGTACAATACTTACTAAATTGTAGGCCTACGTATGCTGAAGACGCTTTATTGACTTGCAGTCCAGTACAATACGAAGTAGATTGTAGACCTATATATGCTGACGACTCTTCACCGACGTACACTAAGAACAATACGTACTAGATTGTAGACCTACGAATGCTGTAAACGTCTTATCGACGTGCAATAAGTACAATACGTACTAGATTGTAGGCCTACGCATGCTGAAAACGTCTCATTGACGTGCAATAAGTACAATACGTACTAGATTGTAGGCATACGTATGCTGAAGGACGCTTTAGTAACGTGCAATAAGTACAATACGTACTACATTGTAGGCCTACGTATGCTGAAGACGCCTTACTAACGTGCAATAAGTACAATAAGTACTAGATCGTAGGCCTACGCATGCTAAAGACGTCTTATTGACGTACATAGACATAGACATAGACATATTTTATTAAGTAATATAGGCCTCCGGCCCAAAATACAACATGTAAATACATCATATAGAGTGACACAAATTGAATACTATACATTTATACAAGTCAATATTACAGAATTCACATATTCAAGTGAATATAAGCGAATAACATGCCATATAAATCCAAAAATAATAACATTTGTATTAGATCATTTCAGGTTTAAGCATTTCAAAAGTGTTATAAAGTAACAGATGTAACATATATTTTTGAAGATATATGATTTGAAATAAATGTAGCTATATATAAATCCAATATTAAAACTATAATGAACAAGACTATTAAATCATATCATGAATATTTATATTCAAAATAAAGTGAAACTATTTAAATACTGTCTAATTAATAATACAGTAGTTTACTCTTGTTAATATTTCTTTAAATCGGCAAATCTAGAATTTCTTTTCTTCTTTAAAAGCATTTAAAAGATATCTAGCAATACTGACAATGCTTTTCTCATCTTTCAACCTAAATATTATGTAATACATGTTAAGCGATCTATTTCTTAACCAATTAGATTTGAAAAAAGTTTGTCTAAAATTTTCATACTCATTACATTCAAAGAAGAAGTGAATCTCATCTTCGACTACAGAAATATTATTTTTCATACATATAGGACAGAATCTTAAATTTTTATCTATTGATAAGTGTCTTCCCTTCTCGATCATTAAAGTATGGGTCGAACAACGAAAATTTTGACAACGTTTTTCTTAAAATATATGATAAATCAATGTGTAAGTATGATTCTGAATACAGATGAGATTTAAAATGTTTATAATGCAGAGATTTAGGAGAATCGTTTAGACCTGCGATCCATCTTTGTAAATAGCAGTCTTTAATGCGTGTTTTAAATAACTGAATAAAATTTATGTCATTTTCCAACATCTTGGGCAAGCCAAGCATATCCAAATCCATATGTAAAAAGTAATTCTCTAATATGACTAGCCCAAGTTCTTCTGCCTGCTTCATCTAATTGTTTTAGCATTTTATAACATTGTTTAGGGTATCTATGGTTTTCCATACGTATAATTCTTAGCCAAAATTTTACACAGTTGGGAAAATAAGTTATACATAACGGTAATCTTCCACATTCTCCTAGCGCTAGAATATCAGATGTATTTTGTGATAAATTACAATACTGTTTACAGAATTTGACTTGCACTTTTTCAATTTTTTCAACATACTTGTATCCCCAGATTTCAGACCCATAACAAAGTATAGGTTTGACCATAGCGTCAAATACTTTAAACATATCTACTGAATTTAGATGTCCAAATTTACGTTGAAATTTTAAATATACAGGCAACAGACTTAATACCTTGCAATGCCAACATTTCTTGCGTTTTTGACCATAGCAATTTTGGCGTGAAATAAACACCTAAATATTTATAAAATTTAACAACATCTATAGTATCTCCACAATAAGTCCACTTTTCTGTAAGCTTGACGATGCCTCCATTTCTAAAACCAACAATTTTTGATTTATCGAGATTAATTTTCATATCAACAGATGCACAGAATTGTTCAATATAATTAATTTGTCTTTGAAGATGTACAACAGTATCTGAGAAACTTGAAACATCATCAGCAAACATTAAGGCTACTAACTTCTTAATATCGCCAGAAACAAATATACCACGATCACATTTAGAATGTAGAAATGTAACTAAATCATTTATAAACATAGAAAAGGATCATGGGGGCTGGCCACACAGCCTTGCCTGGGTTCCAATGTTACATGGGAAAAACTCAGTTAATCCATTATTAACCTTAACACATGATTTTAATTTGCTATACATAGACTGTAAAATTATTAAGAACTTTCCATCGACACATTTTCTTGTAAAAGCAATCCATAGTTTTTGGTGTTGAATACTATCAAATGCTTTAGCAAAATCAACAAATATACAATAAAAACATCCTTTTCTCTTAGAAAGATACTTTTGTCCTAAAGCCATTAAAGTAAATATGTTATCTATAGTGGTATATTTTTTCCTAAATCCTGCCTGTGACTCATCAGTGACATCAAAAGTATCGCACCATTTAGTTAATCTATTACTTAATATGTGACAGAATATTTTACATATGGAATCGATAAGTGAAATGCCTTGATAGTTATTTGGGTCATTTACTGGACCTTTTTTATGTAATGGTGTTATAATGCTTTCGCTCCAATTTTCAGAAAACGAACCTGAATCAAATATTTCATTAAAAAGTTGATTTAAAAACGACAATATGTCATTAAGTGTATACTTATACATTTCTATACATACTCCATCAGGGCCTCCAGAACGGTTAGATTTTAAATGACGTATACTATCGATTATTTCTTGATTATATATAGGTTCGTTTAGGCTGCTAAAATCGTAATGTGTATTTTCAAAGATATTATCGTTATGCTCATCATCGTCATTTTCTCTTGAAATAAATAAACTTTTAAAATAATCGTGCCAATTTTCTGGTGTAATATCATTGTTTTGCTTATTACAATTTCCTTTTAATATTTTCCAAAACACTTTAGAATTTTTTCGAGAACTAACTAATTCGTTCCTTTTTTTTCTTAGCTAATAGAGCCTTTTTGTTCAGACAAATAGATTTAAAATGATTCCTTTTTGTTTTATATGTAATAAGGTCTTTTCTGTCATTCGTAATTCTAAAATATCGTAGTGCTCTTGATTTGTCAACTTTAGCAGAATTACAATCATGATCCCACCAGGAAGGTTGGGTTGAACTGTATTGTTTACAATTAGACTTTAATTTCATATTATCGCCGGCCTTTTTAAAAAACATCAATAAAATCAGGTATATATGAACTGAGAGAACGATTCATTACGGTTACTTATTATTTCATTAAAGGAACGGAAATTATCACAAAACTTAACATAAAAATCATCTTTTAACTCCTCTTTCCATTTATATTTTTGCCAAGTACGCAAATTTGAACTATCAATATTATTAAAGGACTGGTTATATGAACAAGATTTAAAACAAAACTGACAATGAAGGGGGAAATGTACAGAGTAATCCTTATCCTCAATTTTAAAATCAGTAATAAACTTAAATAAGCTGGATGAAGCTATCATATAGTCAACAATGCTTGCCCCATTGTTGGCAAAACATGTAAAATTACCATCCAAATCCCTAAATAGATGGCCATTTAAAGTATGAACATCGTACGTACAACATAACTCAATTAGTGACAAACCAAAACGATTTTAATTTCATCTTTAGATTTTCCTGGAGTCGAAAAATTGTCAGACGGGAAGTCAACATCATTGCCAAATATATATGAAATATCGTCATCTGGAATGTAGTCATTAAAATCTTTAATTCTAGAATTAAGATCACCAGACAAGAACAATTCTGCATTAGGGTATTCAGGCGATGATATTATTTATCTTATTATGAAGTATTCAATACCATTATTGTCATTTTCATCATAAATAGGTGAGTTTTCAGGCGACACATATGTAAAAATAAAGACAATATCATTTACATTATGGAACAATGAACACATTAAACAATAAAACAACACATTCTGTGAATGTATTAAAAATACGTTGAACAAGTCCATCTTTTATCAAAAAGTCTTTAACATATACTGAAAGCACTTCCAAACCTCGGTTTGCTGACTTCTTTTTCGGACGAGAATAACCGAAATGAGTGTAACCGGGTAGATCAATCGCATCATCTTGAACAGTCCACGTCTTATTCAAAGGATGAGACATACGATTGAAATTCAATGTCATTTTGATATTTTAAAAGACCCTCGATATTCCAACTGCATATATTAAGATAAAGTGCTTTATCTGAATATTATCCCCAGCATTATTAACAAATTCTGAATGAATATCATCATTTTTCAATTGGGTATCGCAGAGACGCGTTTCAGTCAACAATTCATTATGGATGATAGAAACATTTTCAGAACAGTTAACAATATTGGAGTCTGGAAACTGTTCATTGTAAGTAAACGTTTTATCATGAACACAGGGGCTTTGGCCAACGCGTTACTTAAACGCCGGAACAGGACGTTCTCTCGTCTCATCGTAAACGTATGCGTTGCCATTGACAACGAGTTTATCAAAACGCAAAAATGCATTTTTTCCACTATCAATAGATTCCTTTAGGAATGGAATCAACGCAGATCTCATTTTCCTGACCCTGTCTGGGAAGTCCTCACTCACTCGCACACGGGATAATTCACCTGCTGTTGCTCCGATGTTGACGCTATCGACGTTATCACTAGGCCGCGCTTCTCGCACAGATTTACGTATTTCACGATAACGCTTGATGATACGATCTTTGTCCTTATAGAACGAAAATTTAACGATTATAGGCCGTGGTTTATTTTTCCCTGGAAGTCGATGGGCACGCTCAATACTCATATTGGGTTCGTCGATCTTAAGTTCAGTTTTAATATAATTTCTTATTTTTTCCTCTGATTGTTCCCAAGTACAATAAGTACAATGTGTACTAGATTGTAGGCCTACATATGCTGATGACTCTTCATTGACGTACACTAAGAACAATACGTACTAGATTGTAGGCCTACATATGTTGAAGACGTCTTATTGACATGCAATAAATACAATAAGTAGTAAATTGTAGGTCTACTTATGCTGAAGACGTCTTATTGACGTACAATAAGTACAATACGCACTAGATTGTATGCCTACGCATGCTGTAGTCCTGTTATTGACGTGCAATAAGTACAATACGTACTAGATTGTAGGCCTACACATGCTGAAGACGTCTTAGTGACGTGCAATAAGTACAATATTTTCTAGATTATAGGCCTACGCAAGCTGAAAACGTCTAAATGACGTGCAATAAGTACAATACGTACTCGATTGTACATGTAGGCCTGCGCATGCTGAAGACGTCTCAGTGACGTACAATAAGTAAAATACGTTCTAGATTGTCGGCCTACGTATGCTGAAGATGTCTTATTGACGTGCAATAAGTACAATACGTACTAGATTATAGGCCTACGCATGCTGAAGACGTACTATATATTGACGTGCAATAAGTACAATACCTACTAGATTATAGGCCTATGCATGCTGAAGACGTCTTTTTGACGTGCAATAAGTACAATACGTACTAGATAATAGGCCTACGTATGCTGAAGATGTCTTATTGACGTGCAATAAGTACAATACGTACTAGATTATAGTCCTACGTATGCTGAAGATGTCTTATTGACGTGCAATAAGTACAATACGTACTAGATTATAGGCCTACGTATGATGAAGATGTCTTATTGACGTGCAATAAGTACAATACGTACTAGATTGTAGGCATGCGCATGCTGAAGACATCTTTGTGACGTGCAATAAGTACAATACGTACTAGATTATAGGCCTACGCATGCTGAAGACGTCTTTGTGACGTACAATAAGTACAATACTTACTAGATTGTAGGCCGACGTATGCTGAAGACGTTTTATTGACTTGCGGTCAGTACAATACGAAGTAGATTGTAGGCTTACATATGCTATCGACTCTTCATTGACGTCCACTAAGAGCAATACGTACTAGATTGTAGGCCTACGCTTGCTATGACGT
>CM055905.1:716689-751689 GCA_029582155.1 Panopea generosa
TTCATATGTAAGCACATGTAGTGACATGTAAGCACCTGTAGTCACATATAAGCACATGTAGTCACATGTAAGCACTAGCAAGTATATGTAGTCACCTGTAAGCACATGTAGTCACATCTAAGTACATGTTAGCATTTGTAGTCACATGTTAGCACCTCTAGTCACATGTAAGTACTTCTAAGCATATGTAGTCACATGTAAGCCCATGGAGTCACCAGTAGGCACATGTTGTCACATGTAAGCACCTGTAGGCACATGTAAGCTCCTGTAGTCACATGTAAGCAGCTGTAGTCATATGTAAGCACAGTCATGTAGTCACCAGTAGGCACATGTAAGCACCTGTAGTCACACGTAGTCATATGTAGTCACATGTTATTACATGTGGTCACATGTTAGCACATGTAGTCACATATAAGCAACTGTAGTCACATGTAATCACCTGTAGTCACATGTAAGCCCATGTAGTTACATGTAAGCACATGTAGTCACATCTAAGCATATGTAGTGACTTGTAAGCACCAGTAGTCACCAGTAAGCACATGTAGTCACATGTAAACACCTGTAGTAACTTTTAAGCACATGCCATCACCAGTAGTCACATGTAAGCACCTGTAGTCACATGTAAGCACATGTAGTCACCTGTAAGCGCATGTACACATATGTAAGCACATGTAGTCAAATGTAAGCACATGTAGTCACATTTAAGGACCTGTAGTCACATTTAAGCACATGTAGTCACATGTAAGCACATGTCACCAGTAGACACATGTAGTCACCTGTAGTCACCAATAGACACATGTAGTTTCCAATAAGCATTTAATACATGATTCTGAATAATTTAATCTTGTTTTATTTCTTGTGAGGATGTAGGGGGAGTATATTCTGTTTTATGTCATGGTTATTTATAACCTGTGGTTCAAGGGTGTTACATGGGTGATGGTACAAACAGAATTACTGTTGCTCCAGCATTAGGTCAAATCTGGAGTATCATACACTATTTAATTGACTAAAACTGGTTAATTTTTCATTCAAGACTTTATTTTATTGATGTTTGTTGCCATTTTGTGTTTGTACTTCATAAATACATCAGTTTGTTCATTTAGTTTATAACTTATTTATTTTATTTCAATTGAGAAACAAGTTATTACAATTTATACAAATCATGCTTGAAGTCTTCCTCAGCCCAGGGTAGAACCAGTACCAAGCATATGCGCAAAATGTGTCTGTTCAAGAACTTCACACATAGGGGAGGATCAAACCTATGACACTCCGATTATGGGTTCTTTGCTCTACCACTGGACCACACATTCCCAACTTTCTTCATAATGCAACGTCTGATAATGAGTATTGCTTCATATTAGAAATAACAGTTTCAGTATTTATCTTTATGCTACAAAACAACTAAAATCACATATTTCATTTTTCTCATATTTTGATTTCACAGTTTAACCTGTATTGGGTTTGAATGTAAAACTACAGTTATGACATTGTTTACTTTAAATTGCCATGTTGCTCTTTTTCCTCCTTACAGATACTGTAACATCATGGACATGTCTGAGTGCTGTGATGTGATTACTTCTATAGTGGTGTAGTCGGTAAACTGTTCAGCTGATATTGTTGTACAGACAAAACATCTTGTCTGTCAGTGTGGCCCTACCCCAGGTATGTAATTGGTTTCATCTTAAACAGTTTTTCACTACAAAAATGTGCATTTCTTTGTAATGTGGGAAGAAAGCACCTTTTTTTAAAACAATGACTTTGGAAATACTGCTAACTGAGGATCATGAAAATGCCCAGATGTGTTTATGAAGAATAAAAAAAATGTATTACTATTATGGGCAGTACATAAAACATCAATAAAATAGTTAAACTTCTGAACTGGGTGCCTCTCAGTAAGACGTTACCTACTAACTTCACAGTATTGTTGCCTACATAGACACTTTAAATCTTTAAGATTACCTCATCATCATTAAATTTGAGCATACCAGGATTTTGTAATGTTATTGCCACTACTGGAGAATGTTCAATATTTGTCAATGTTGGTCAAGTATTACAGGAGTAATTATCAATAAATAAGTAGTTTTTGGTATTTTATGATTTCTGATTAATAACTTTTGACAGGGTCTGCATTTAATTAACACTTAGTATGTATTTATAAGTCAAGTGTGATACTTGTTTATGCTGGTCAAATTTTACAGGAGTTTATGGGTTCTTTCGACTTACAGCAGAGGCATCCTTGAACATATTTCTAGTTTTATAAATTGTTTTCATCAGTTTGTGGTTTGAGCATTGACACACTAAAGTATTATATTGCAAACTGTCACACAAGTTTTGATACAAAAAAAGCAAAGTATAGTGATGTCAAGGCAAGTACTATCCTGTAAATTCTGGACACCAACCAAGGAAACTTTTAGTATCATTTATCAAATCCTTACTTCTCTCGGAATCAAACACAAGTCTACCTGCATACAAGGCAGATACCCTACCATTAACCTCTTCTCTGTATGAGATACTGCCAGCACAGTTGTGGGTTTATTGGTTTGAGCTTGTTTGCCTGTCTGTGGGTATAAACACAAGTCTACCTGCATACAAGGCAGTTACCCTACCATTAACCTCATCTCTGTATGAGATACTGCCAGCACAGTTGTGGGAGTGGGAGGTTTATTGGTTTGAGCTTGTTTGCCTGTCTGTGAGCACAAATGTGTGTGATATTTACATGAATATGGGTCTTTTGATTATTTAACATATAGGGTCCATCTTGGTTGTGTGATCAAAGGTGCTGTCATCTAATAACCACTTACCTCTCCATATTGAAGTTGTGGGTTCAGGCCCAGCTTGGTCCAAAACCTTTATATGAGCAAATTAACCAATTACTTGCAGTGAAAGGATGTTGGTTCTACCCGGATTCATTCTGATGTGTTCACCAGTAATACTAGATATGCCATATGTAACATGTCATTTGTTAGAAATAAAATACACCAGCAAACATTCAATAGTAAATATCAGCAAACTTTGGTATTGTTATCATCCAAATTTAATTCTGGCAATGGTAAATGCTGACTAACTTCAATTGAATTTACGCTTGCTGGTATACTGTTCATATTGTTGTATGTATTAAACTTATATCATTGTAACCATACACAATTAGTGTGTTCAGACACTGCTTAAACTGGAATTAAAGAATAATATGAACATGAAGCCGATGCTATGGTAAACTGCCCTACTGTTGTTTTGAATATAAGTATCATTTTATGCCATCAAGGGCTAATAGGTAATCAGTTAACCAAACCATTATTTCCTTGGATCCTGGAAGGTAAACCTGTACTCAAGCACAATCATCTCTGCAAGTAGCTGAAACTTTTTTTGCTTAAAGCAACACATCCACGTTTGAACTTTTAAAAAAAAATTTTTAATTGAGTTATGAGCACATTTTCCATACAAACATATGATCAATTAGCTGTATATGAGCATATAAACACAATCCGGAACAAAATGATGCCCAAATTATAATACGTGACTAACACTTTATAAAACAAGCGTGTTACTCACCTGAGTCAAAAAAAATTGTCAAAATGACTTTCAAGGCAGGTAAAGTACACTACGCACTAAAACGTGAAGTTTTTTAATACGACTCGCATAATTCAATTTGAAGCCAAGTTGGAATCCTCGGCAATTTAAAAATAATTTATAAAGTGTTTGTCACGCTTTATAATTTGGACATCTTTTTTTATAATTCTAAAGCGTTCTGGATAGTGTTTGTTAGCACATATACAGCTCACTGACCATATATTTATGTATGGGAAATGTGCTCACAACTCAATTGAAAAAACTTTTTAAAAAAGTTTAAACGTGGATGTGTTTGCTTTAATTTATACTTATTTAGCCAATTGCGAAGAAATCTCAAAGCTTATATGTTTTGTTCTTGATTTCGTGTCCTGGGTTGAACCAGTACTGAGTGTTGTTATTTGAGAGGCTTCGGGTTAGTTCGGAGATTGAACCCACAACCTCTGGTCTAGGCACAACTGAGAACCCCAAAGGTGATCACTTAGATAGGTTTGATAATACATATATATATATATATATATATATGCCAAGTGAGTTGTATTTAAAGATAGGTTATATATGGCATATATAGTTTGTTTGTCTGAATATTTACTGTTATTTTATGTCATCGAAGGTTTAATAATAGACAATGAACATAAAAACATTAAATATTTAAGTTAACATATATAATATATTAACAGAACATCCACCTGTGATTCCAGGATGGAGACCGTAGGTCTAGGTGAGTAATCAGAAGCACTGTCTGTGTGAAATGTGTGGCCAGGGCTGGGGTGACGGCCTGTTTCAACTCTTGAGATGTTGCTGGATTTTATGTTGAGACCAGAACAGATAAACTTTTTTTTCTTTTGAATATCATTTACTTGCGGAGATTGGTTGTGCTTGAATACTGGTTAATCCCAGGAAACAGTGGTTAGGTTAACTGATCGTCTGTTAGCCCTCATGGCATAAAAATGACACTAAATTGTCAATCAATTAATCAATTTTTCTTTTGGACAACATTCTGCATATTCATTATGTTAATGTTTTATTATTTATCTTTATCCATTGTCTTGGTTAAAGATAAGAGTGAGGACTGACTTGGAATTCTCGGCAGTTTCCTTCACATTGACAAGAATGACTGTGAGAGAGGATGAAAAAAAATCTGTAAAAAAAAAAATGCACATGGATTTACCCGACTCGTGTGTGTAACGTCACCACAGCAAAAACACAAGGTGAGCTATTCTGATAACCCTGTGTCCATTGTCCATTTTGTAAAAGTTTGCTTGTCTGCATTCTGGCACTTGCATTTTTTATTGAATCTTCACCAAACCTGCATATTAGTTATATAACCATAATATCTCAGACAAACTGAGTTATTATTATCAGAGTTGTGACCCTTGTTGAAAAATTGCATTATTTGTGTGCATTCTTGCAAACCACAGTTAGTGAATAATGCCAGACAGGTATATCTTTAAAGTTTTATCTGATGAATGCTTTAATTTACAGTTTCAGATTTACAAATGAAATTCACTGGCTTGAATCGGTAGTTGTAAATTATGTTGTGTTTTTGTTTTCAGGATGACAGTCCCTAGCTTTGTTCAGCTGTAATGCCTGCTGTATTTGGAACACCAGGTCCCATGATACTTGAATATATTGTGGATGTATTACTGTAATAACCTAATTTTCTAATGCATACATTATTATATTTTTATATATTTTTAGTTGTTGTCTAAGCGTGAATGGCAGTGTAATTGTTCAGTTGATGTTAGAAGCATGTAGTGTTTCTTCATGCCCCGAGACCCCATACAGTGATAATGTGTATCCATGTACATATCAGTTGTAAGTGTTTCCTCAGTTTTCTTCATTTCATTTCTTAAATTGTGTCGTGTGATTTTCAATTCATGAGAATGTTTGTGACTTGTAAAACTGCATAACATTTTTCAAAGACATTTTTACCAGTTTACTGTAGTATTAATATATACAAACTTGTCTTAAGCAGCCAGTCAAGGGAAGGAACAGAAGTGGCCTTTTTAAGACAGGTTGCTTAATATAGATTACTTTGCTATGAAGTCATATACATGGGAATAATAAGTGGCTGCTAAAGACAAGTGGCTGCTTAATAGAGGTGACTGCCTACACAGGTTTGATTGCTATTAGATCAAATATTTTGTCTGTACTGTAAAGAATACTACACATTGAGGGCCAGACAGAGGCTTACAGTCGTAAAGTCATAACCAAGATGTTCTGCATGCTTTTATATTGCATACTGGCCATTTACACTGAAAATGGATAGACAGATGGGTTACTTCCCTTGAATCAGTAAAATATATTATATGCCGTATGGCAAATCGTTTCTTGGACAAGGTCTAACACAGCTGTAAAAATTACAATTAAAATCTTTGACCTCAGCTGAGCTGTACTTCATTTGTATGGGACATGTCAGGTAAAATTTACATTGCACTAGTAACAGATGTGTTAGTTGTGCAGCAGAAATTGTACAACATTTTGACTTAGAGCTGCACTAATTTTTCCATTACATTTGCTTTATAAGTGTAACAAGAGCATTCTTATGTCAATTCCAGACAATTAAAATCTAGATATGTTTTTATTTTATTGCCTGATAAATACTATGTCAGATAAATATTTAATATGTGTTAAATACAGATAAATGAACTCAAGTAATGTCTTTATTGTGTTTGTTTCATTGCATTATAGATAATTTGTCAAGAAAAAACAAACTATATAGTATATTGCATCTTGACACTGTTTACAATGGCACTAAATGGATGTTCTAATTTTTCAGCTTCAAATTTACAAATACAGTGGAACCTCTCTAATCTGAACTTGCTCATACCAGAAGAAAAGTTCGGATTAGAAGGGTTTTGGGATTAGAAGTTTCTATTTTAAGACACTTATCAATATGTCTCAAAACTTACAGATATGTTTTGCATGTATTGTACATGTTTTTATCAGTATTTGAAGTGGATTACTGAAAAGGAAGTTAGGAAAACATTGTTAAACATATATATGCTTTATTTTCATGCTAAATATTTTTATAACTTTGAATGCAACCAGTTTATAATGTTTTGAAATGTTGATATTGGAATATTATTGGAATGATAATGAACATATAATTATGTATAAGAAAATAACACAAGTATATTCAACATAAATACATCATCATGTAAAGTATATATTTTACACTTTCAACACATTCATGTTTCTGCTTTATTACTGCTTTTGAAATAAAATCGGCTTTAATGAAACAAATGTGTTTCCTTTAAGTCATAAATCCACTTCAATTATAAAGATTATCTTTCAATTGTAATCATTTAATTACATAATCAATTAACACCTACTCCCCAGAGGCATACTGTTGAGGACACATGTTTTGTTTTGCAAATTACCAGGTGCGCGTCATACGGTTTACTCCGATTTGTTCCCCAAATCCAATAAATGTAAACCAGCTAAAAGGCGGACATTACCGTAAAACTCGGAAAATAGCGGTCAATTTCTCTACTTCTTTTGAAATATAGATTTACCGTGAGGTTTTGATCACGACTCGTGAGAATGTGAATTGGTAAAAAAGAGTTTTTTGTCTCCCGCCGTGAGGTATCACATGTATGTGTTTTACCGTAGCCGGTAATTGATGCCTAATTAGTTATTCAAACACTCTTTGCGACTTTCACACTTGTGCTGATCAAACGCATGCAACGGGTAAACAAGCGGCGAACATCTTCTTGTTTGTCAACACCTTTTTAAGTGTCAGGGATTAAACTGATTAGCGGTCGTTTATTGTCAATATCAATAATTAGATGAGACTAAGATCTGCAGAGACAAAGGTTCGGATCTGAAAGGTAAAATATATAGTAATTTAGTGAAAGAAATCTTTCCAACAAGTACGGTTTTCGGAATAGAAAGGTTTCGGATTGCCAAGGTATTTTTACAATAAAGATAGAATAAGAAATTTCGGGACCGACAAAAATGTTTGGTTTAGAGATATTTCCGGATGAGAGGAGTACGGATTAGCGAGGTCCCACTGTAAGAGTTTTTTTTAATATAATGTGAATGAATATTTTACTTATTATAAAATATTTGTTAATGTTATGTTTTTCTTTATGTTACAGATTATGTGAATGAAAAGTAAGTAAGCTGCATGCATAATCATGACCATCACCAGTTATGTATAGCTACATGATTCGTTTGTACAAAACTAAACTATATATTGTACAATGTGTTTTGAAAGCAGACACAAATTCAGGGGCATCAGTATATATAAAAAATACCTTTGAAAAAATTATATGGATGTCCGGTTATATTCCATTTCAAGGGCGTTTACAAAAACTGAAACTGTATATAATGAGTTACTATCCTTTACCGAGAGAATTTGGTCAAGTTAGTTTCTGATCAATAACTTCTGTCAGAAGAAGTATGTGTATTCAACTGACTTTTGGCATGTAGCTGTATAATGATAAAATTGATTGCCATGAACACTCAGAACTGCTCTTGAGTTTTCTAGTTAGAGTGTGATCGAGCTGGAGATCACATCTGCAACCTCTGGCATGAGTGGCCAACACTATGCAGTACACTACTGTCCCTGTCAATTTTAAATTATGCTTTGTATGTGTTGCTAGTTGAATACTGCGTGCTGATTTGGAGCTGTCTGGGTGAATCGCTGGAGAAAGAACAAAGCCAGGTCACAGTAATTATTGATGTTTACAAGATTATCTTTATTACATATCAGAGACTTGTTGTATATGTCACAGTGTGTGCGTAACCTACTAAGAGAGGAATTTATGTAAGCGGTTCCGTTAGCTCAGATGGTAGAACACTTGCCCTGCAAGTGAAGGGTCCTGGGTTCGAGTCCCGGACTGGCTGCATATTTTCTCTTCCTGTTACATTTGGCGCCCAACGTGGGGCTATGACTGACATATGTTTCGAGAAACATTTCACATGATTCTCTGTTCTCTATGGAAATTGGGGAAAAATTCCAGATTTGTTAAGGAATATGTCACAGTGTGTAGGTAACCTACTAGGAGAGGAATTTATGTAAGCAGTTCGGTTAACTCATATGGTAGAGCCCTTTAAGTGAAGGGTCCCGGGTTCGAGTCCTGGACTGGCTGCATATTTTCTTCTCCTGTTACATATATATATATATATTTATTTACTAAACAGATGAATACAATAACATTACAAACATGCATGATATTACTTCTCAACACATCACAGGTTATATATGGCAACCAGTTTTATTGGTAGACGAAGACTTTTAATTATTATAAAACATAAACCATAGTAGAACCACTTCCCTCTCATGTAAGTAACTGGCAAACTTTCTTGCTGTAAGTTTTGGGATTGAGCTAGACTGAAACTCCAAACCTCACCAGTGTAGCATACATGATCAGAGAACAGCACCATAGACCACAAAGTTTCAGATGTCAACTAACTGTATTACACGATTACATGGAGTTCAGACAAATGAAATATTCCCCTGAAATAAATGTGTAAATCTTAGCTCCAAATTCATACTGCAATATTCATTTGTTATTGTTTCAGAACTGTATGAATGCTTATAATTAAAAAAGAAAAACATCCAATCTCTAAATTGAAAAATATATATATATTTTTAAAATTTCAATTTCGAAATTCAGTGATCTATTTTAAAAAGTTATATTATGTATTTTGAGGAAAGTTTAAAAGTTGAATAAACTTAAAAAAGTTAATTCTCCAAGATGACCTAGAGGTATTTATTTAAAAAAAAAGAGAGAGAAAAAATAATTCATTATCTCTAAACTAACTATATATTAAAAAAATCCCTATGTATATTTATTGTTTATAATGTGGACAAAAAACTCCCAAAGTTGAGTTATGTATTCCAAGCTGGCAGAGTTGAGACTCTAAATTTTATACAAATATCGATGTAGTCACAAGCCTGAGAACACAAATATATATATATATATATCAATAAAAAAAGTTTTAGTGTAATAAAATAATTACTTGTTTTTCAGTTATAAACTTTAATGATGTTTGATGCTACAAGGCTGTTTGTCATATTCCTATTTTTGGAAGGCGAATGGAGCGACGCATTCTATAGCCATTGTCAAAGGTATAATTTTGTTCTGTAATCTTTGTTATACTGTTGACCACGATTTCATCTGACCGATAAAACAGTTTCAAAATGTAGTTGCCATAGCAGAGGACCTATTACACAATAAGGAATTCAACAACATGTTTATCACTGCGCATAACACTAGATAACACTTGTCATTGATAATCCAAAATATTGATAATAGTGTTACTTCTGATAGTCCAACAATTTAAATTGTAATCAGCTTTAGCCATTTAATATCGTACTAAGTTGTTTATCTTTCCGCTGCCAAGCACATGTATTACGTCTCGCACAACACTTAATTTTGTACTGTTTCTCTATATATAGAGACATGTACTTGGCATATGCAGAAAAAGTGTCTTGCTCAAGGACACCACACATAATGTTTAACCTATACAAACAATCTGGACTCGGTCACAAGTTCTTATAAGCATCTAAGTGGTCAAGGAATGGTAACATGAACTAGACGTGTTAGATAATAGGTTAACACTTAAATGCACTTCCTATGGTAGAACACCAGATGCAGTACGGAAACCGTTTTATTACCAAGTTTTTACGTTTCAATGCCGTTTCGACCATGTTTGTGATTCGTTAGTTTGGAAACTAACGGTTTAGGGTGCTTATGCACATAAGCACCGTTTATCTATTTCTGTTATGTGCATGCGAACCGTTTTTCAATTTCACTTGATCAATATGTAAATGTGTGTTTCGATTAACGCTTAATTATTATACAATTTTGTGTAATGAATACGAGCTGAGTTTATGATTAGTAGTTTTCGGTTATCATTCAATTGGTATATTTTATTTTGAAATCGAGGTAGATCGAAAACTTGACATTCTCCTGTTAATAGTAATTCCATCATGACAATGTTTGCTAATTTCAGAAACTTCTCTGTATATGTATATTTACAATTTCATATAACTGTTCAATTGTGGTATCATTAACATACGCGTACATATATATATATATATATATATATTGAAACAATAAGAATGTTGGGCAAGGTAAATAGTTGAATTGTTCATTGAAATAATTAAATATTTAATGTCTCTAAATTAGGTACCCAGCTAGTGTGAACACATTTTAAACCAAACATGAAACTTTGAAAGAACATGTGTTTTAATTCATAACATCAACTTGCAAACATGCGACTATCGATGCGTATCGCAACATGGGGTAATTTCGGATCGATATTTCAACATTAGTTTGTGTTGCGAGTTTTTGTTACAATGCTGTGTAAACAGCACAGGATTAGAAAGGTATGCCAAAACCATCGTGATGAAAGGTGTGAATACGTTGATATCACAAATTCACTTGATTAAAATACAAATTATAAGTAGATATATATCTATTAGAAAATTGAAATATTGTTTTAATAAGGGTAGTTTTAATATACTTCCTGAAAAGAGCTGATGAAAATATGTCACGCTGGTGTGAAATATGGCGTCTACTCTAGAAATCTACATATTCGTCAAAGAAAATGGTTTAACTCTAGCACCATCTCACTGGAGAATATTTAATACATATCAGTTAACACATGGCCACGGTAAATGACAGGCATATTTTATGTAATGAGACTGATCTTAGGTTAAACGCATTAGCCATATTTAGATTTAATAATAAATTAATACACTTAATTTCCTCATTAAAGTTAATTTGTATTGATAAAAAGTAAATAAAAACACACAAGATAAAAACAATTTTATCAACTTATATAATAGATTAGAAATATAGGTCTAAGAATTCTCAATTCACCATGTGTATTTGTCCGTTACGGCAAACACGTTCAACAAAAAAGTGCTGGCAGCTTAAGTGTAGACAATAGCCGATACGTTCTAGACATATTAAACTGCTACTACCAGTACTACTACTACAATTACTACTATTGATACTGCTGCTGCTTCTGATACTTTGACTACTACTACTACTACTTCTACTACTACTACTACTACTTCTACTACTTCTACTATTACTACTACTACTACTACTTCTACTACTTCTACTACTACTTCTACTACTTCTACTATTACTGCTACTGCTGCTTCTACTGCTATTTCTACTATTACTACTACTACTACTGCTACTGCTACTGCTACTACTACTACTACTACTACTACTACTTCTACTACTACTACTGCTGCTACTACTTCTACTACTACTACTACTACTTCTACTACTACTACTACTTCTACTACTACTACTGCTGCTACTACTACTGCTACTACTACTACTACTACTGCTACTACTACTACTACTACTACTTCTACTACTACTACTACTACTGCTACTACTGCTTCTACTCCTGCTACTACTGCTGCTACTACTGCCCCTACTACTACTTCTACTACTACTGCTACTACTGCTGCTACTACTTCTACTACTACTACTTCTACTACTACTGCTACTACAACTACTTCTACTACTACTACTACTACTTCTACTACTACTGCTGCTACTACTACTACTTCTACTGCTACTTCTATTACTACTACTACATTGTATGCAGCAACAACAGAATAATCGGTTTAATCAATATCAGTAGCAACAGATGTAACAGCACTATAATGATCACAGTCTACTGTATTAACAGAATCATCGCATATTGAAATCACTAACAACACAACTGTCATTTTAAATATCATCTCAATATCATCATATTACAACCACCACTCCGGGCTAAGATGGAAGCACGTTTGACTATCAATCTAATGGTCATGCGTTCGAATACCCCTCCCGGCCACACTCTGTATATCTATAGACGAATCCCAATGAGACTTAATGTCGTATAACAAATAACACGGAAAGAGTTGCCGGGCAGGTACTCGAAAACACGGGCCCTGATTTGAAGGTCAAACCTACTAAGCTTAGCGGGCCCATCTAGATGGTACTGTAATAATCATAATACATACTCAATACTGATTGACTGCAAGGTATTTAACGAAACACAAGCCATTTTTTACCCTGATGCGTTTAAAAGTTTTCCTTATGTATAAAAATACACTTAATATAGGAGATGCCCACACAAAGTCTGTATTTGTCATTATATTGTTTATAGGCGGAAACTCTAGTTCAGGTGACTGTTGTTGTCCCAGTAAATTTAGTCTAGCAGTCTGACTACCCAGGTTTATTATAGAATGCAGGACGAGGTCTGACTAACTCCCCTGCCTCCACCCCCCAAACTCCCTTAATTGCAGCAGCGTCGTGTCGGTCTTTCTTTGTGATCTACACAATGCATATTTGACACGTGTTGTTTTAGAAATATAAGAAACATAAGCAATATTTTAATTACTGCAAAATGTACATCTACTGTTTAAAATAAACTATATTATTTTGATTTATGATTTAAGTATGCTTGAAAGCATTTTTTCCGATATTTTAAAAATTGATTTCGTTAACGCTAAATTGCATAATATGTACATGAGAAAATAAATATTTTTAGAACGACAACTAGAAAGTAAGTCATTTGAGTTTATATATATATATGTTTAAAATAAATGCATACATGCATCAATGAATAAACGAGTGAACGAGGCGAGGCGAGACGAAGTGAAAACTTGGCTCCTCACATTTATCACGTTAATAAATAACTCAGATAGTATTCTGAAAGCTAAAATTTTACCTACTGTAAATTCATTTAAAAACAATTTATTGACGATAAATGCTTATTTAATTTATAGTTATAGTCGGGAATGAAAGTAAGAAAAAAATTAATACATATACTTTTAAGCAAGGAATTATATATACAAGTCCATTTTTCTCTTTATCATTTCAACCGTTCCGTCACTATAAGCCATAAAATCAATTGTCATTTGATTGGATATTTTATATGGGGTGACACGTCTTGCAGTCATGGGATTATAGATTACTTAGCGTCGCACCGCTGGAGGCATATTTCACACTTGAGCAGATGGATTTATGACAGTGGCTATAATTTCAGTCTCAACTTTTATAGTGTTTATGATAAATGTTACTACATGTATATGTTAGTTATGGCATCTCTGTAGCTGTTCTCATTCATTGGTTCCTGATTATGACTTTTCCAAAACGAGACTAGGTATTTTGTTAATTACTAGATCAAGTGCAGTTATTTTATCGAAGATTGCTGAACAATATGTTTTTAATTCCTTGTATACAAAAATCAAACACTTGCCTTGTTTCAGTCCACAAGAGAATTGTAGATATGAATCACTCACTGAGTGGAAATTAAGTTCTCTCTATACAAGATGATACAGACTTTTTTTCTACATTCACATAGTGCATCTATTATGGTGGCATGGTTCAATTTAAAATATATATTCATATATATATTAAAGCAAAAGATCTTAAACAGATATTGTGAATTTTTTCTTATATAAAAAGAGCTTAATAAGGTTGTAGGTGATCAATATTTCGCGTAGGATAAAAACATACAGTCATAGTTATTTTATTTATATTTTTTCCTTTTTAATTTAAAAACGTTTTTACCAAATCTCTCTGCATAAAAATAAAACATTTATTCTTATGATATGTGGTTGAAACGACAGTGTGGTGTTTTTAAATTGTTTATTCAGTTTACGCTGTGATGTCATATCCGTGACTTGAAAGGACAACTTTAAGGTTTCCAAAACAGAAACATACTAGTGTACACCAATTTCTGTTTAATAATAAATTAAGAAATCAGACCCTGTTGTTTTTCAAATGCATGAAATAACAGTTTCAAAAGCATGTCACGTAAACTTCCCCATCAGTGTTAATTGATAAATCAAAAGTCAGTGTCCTTCGATCATCAGGTTGACACAGCGTGTAAACAGGAAATGGGATAATTAGCAATAATTACATTGCTGGAGGGCATACTTCGCACTGCTTTATTAGGGTTTGTGTTAAAATTGCTTTATAAACATTAACATATGTTACTTTAATTGTATTTATGCAGTATACAGAATAGTTAATTTTTGTGTTTAAGGTTGTTTTTTTTTGACGAGTAAGAAATGAAGGTTATTTAAGAACAAATTGATTGTTATTGTAAACCTGCATGACTGATTGATGAGTAAACTTTTGGTGACATTATTGATGATGATACTAGTTGATTATATTAATCATACTAATTGTGTATTTAATAAATTTTAACTTCATGGATTCGGAGATTATACTTTCTTATTTTATTGATTATCTATATTTAATGATCTAGAGGATTGATTAACTTTCTTACTTAATTGTAGATAGGTCGTGTGTTTGAATCCCAGCCCGGCAAGTCTCCCATCTGTGATTATTGATACATGACATTGTGTCTCAATATCATTCATCTCTCACCACTGATTCAAGTGGGAAAGTTATCAGTTACTTGTGGAGATTGGGTGTGCTTGAATATTGGTTAACATTTCAGGATTCTAAAAAACAGTTAATAGGTAAAATGATCGTCTGTTAAACTTCAATGACATAAAAATGACGCTTAATATTCAATTAATCAATCATAGTTGTAGATTAATAAATAAATGAATGAACGAATTAATTAATTAATTAATTAATTAATTAATGAATGAATGAATGAATGAATGAATGAATGAATGAATGAATGAATAGATAAATAAATAAATAAATTCAATTAATCAGTCATAATTGCAGATAGATATGAAGAATTTATTTACTGTATGCAGACATTTATAAAATTGTTATAAGGTAAGCACTGCTTGAACCGGCCTAGCTGGTTTTGACAATTTGGGTTCATTACATAAAATTTTAATTGAGTGCAGGTATTGTTATTAAATCAATACATAAGGCCAACACATTGTTCTTATATAGCGCAAATTTATTTGCTAATAGTATTTATAAGTGAAGTTTTAATCAGTATGTAAGCCTTAATAGAATATAATTACATTCATTTGTGTATGGTTACGATGATATAATTTTATTACCATAATGCTATCGAATGTAATCTTATAAACAGCGTATGACAGTAACGGTCATTATGCACTATTAACAAACTAACTGATGCCATGAAACCCCAACAACATTTAAATATTGTTGGTAGTAGTTATAATTCAATGTTTTTATCAACAACTTGTTTAATAATATCGATGACCAGTTACCGTCGCGCTTTAAACTGGTCTTTTTGGCGAGCATATATCGATAACCAGATCACACCTCTTTTAATTATGAAATGTGAATTCAAGTGTACCTGCTAAAGGTTCTGGTTGCTGATTGGATAAATGCTTAGATTATCCAATCAGCAACTGGAGCGCTTAAGCTAAGCGTTCTAGTTGCTGATTGGATAATCTAAGCGTTTATCAAATCAGCAACTGGAACGTTTACGCTAAGCGTTCTAGTTGCTGATTGGATAAACGTTTAGTCCAATCAGCAACCAAAATGGTTGTTTAATCGTAAGCGTCTAGCGTTTGTTTACTAGGTGTTTCCGACGCATTTCGGCCCGGTAATAAAATGGTTCCCATACTGTATACATGTCTGAAAGTTCAGGATCCTGAACACAATGTCGGCTGCTTTGTGTTAAATATGTTAAAGAATATAATTTGTTCTGTATACATTTTTTAATAGGGTCTAATGCCATTTTCAACACATTTCAGGCTATATATGGCTTATCTGATTTTATTGGTTGAGGAAGACCTTGGAATGAATCTGAGTAGAACCACTGTCCTTCAGTAAGTAACTGGCAACCATTCTCTCATTTTTCATTTTTCTCAAGTTTTTGGAGCGAGCGGGACTTGAACATACGACCTTCATCACTTGGCCACAGAGGACCCTTGTTCTGCATAGACAGTTAAAGCAACTCTGTAAAACAATGTAAACCAAAAAAAACAGAAAGAGTTTATAATTAGAGGTCATTCAAATTGGGGAACCTGCTACATGTCACAAACTGCTTAATTATACATTTAACAGTTGAATATATGTCGAGTTTTATTCTCTTTTAAATGATATATATCTTGGTTGGCATGTATCTTCATAGTTATATTCTTATTTAACTGTCTCAAAAGTTGTACTGCCTGACGATTTGTTTACTCAACTGCAAATTACTAATGTCATTCATCATATCAACAAGAAACACAGTATGAATGATTATTATATTATATAATTTGTTATAATAATATTTGAGAATTATTTATTTTCTGCAGGATTCCATGGTGAAGGTGCCCATAAAAAAGTTGTTGGGATGTTGTTGGAAAGTTACCCGTCATTGATATTTCATGAACTGGAACAGCTGAGTGACAATCGGGAAGCCGCTACTTAGATGATAATCCTATAATAGACATGTTTCTATTACACCTTTTCAACTTAATCTAAAGAGATTGCTTGGGTTTTGTATCTGATGGACACATTTTTTGTTTATATTGTGCAGCATTTCCATACTTAAATGGCAAGTAATTGTATTTTATGGTGTTTAGCACTGTTTTGAACAGATGGTACGATACCCCATAGTGAAGTGCCAGTAAACTAGTGGAATTATAAATAAAAATAGAAACTCTATGAGAAACAGTTGCCAAATTTGTAAATGAACAGGGTCTTCTCTGAAACAGATGACAGAAGTGCAGTCACAAATGACCACTTAATGCTCCCTGCCAAGGTCGTGAGTGCAAGTTGAGCTTAAACCAGAAGCATTAAGTATGAGTGTGTAGCACACACTTGCAAAATGACGATGGTTGGTGCAACTCGAAATTAGCTGTGGTTTTCCTTTACAAGTAAAACTGTATGCTTTATATTAATTGTCTAAGATAAATGAATATGAATAATTTTTTCAGGACTTTTCTGTTCTCACTTTAAATGAGAATCCTGGCAATGGCCATGGCCAGGATGTACTTGCTCTGGAAGAGGGAGCAAACATCATGAAGTGCAACTGGCAGTTTGTTTTATGGCAGCATGGGTGTTGGTGACCAGTACATTGGACTTTGAGCTGCCAGGTTGGCATAAGACTTCGAGCGTGACTTGTATAAGCTGTAATAACTTATTTAGCTGCCAGGTTGGCATAAGACTTTGAGCGTGACTTGAACAAGCTGTAATAACTTGTTAAGCTGACAGGTTGGCACAAGACTTTGAGCGTGACTTGTATAAGCTGTAATAACTTATTTAGCTGACAGGTTGGCACAAGACTTCGAGCGTGACTTGTATAAGCTGTAATAACGTATATTAAGCTGCAAGGTTGGCACAAGACTTCGAGCGTGAATTGTATCAGCTGTAATAACTTATTGAGCTGCAAGGTTAGCACAAGACTTCAAATGTGACTTGTACAAGCTGTAATAACTTATTTAGCTGCAAGTTGGCATAAGACTTTGAGCCAGACTTGTACAAGCTGTAATAACTTATTTAGCTGCCAGGTTGGATTAGACTTTGAGCGTGGCTTGTACAAGCTGTTAAAATTTATTTAGCGGCCAGGTTGGCATTAGACTTCGAACGTGACTTGTACAAGCTGTAATAACCTATTTAGCAGCAAGGTTGGCATAAGACTTCAAGCATGACTTGTACCAGCTGTAATAACTTATTTAGCTGCCAGGTTAGCATAAGACTTCTAGCGTGACTTGTACAAGCTGTAATAACTTATTTAGCTGCTAGGTTGGCATAAGACTTCTAGCGTGACTTGTATCAGCTGTAATAACTTATTTAGCTGCCAGGTTTGCATAAGACTTCGAGCATGACTTGTACAAGCTGTAATAACTAATTTAGCTACCAGGTTGGCATAAGACTTCAAGCGTGGCTTGTACAAGCTATAATAACCTATTTAGCTGCAAGGTTGGCATAAGACTTTGAGCGTGACTTGTACAAGCTGTAATAATTTATTGAGCTGCCAGGTTGGCATTAGACTTCAAGCATGACTTGTACAAGCTTTAATAACCTATTTAGCTGCAAGGTTGGCATAAGACTTTGAGCGTGACTTGTACAAGCTGTAATAATTTATTTAGCTGCCATGTTGGCATAATACTTCGAGCGTGACTTGTATAAGCTGTAATAACTTGTTTTGCATTCGAAGAAAAACAAATAAGGTTTTACTAAAGTTTTTAATTTTCTGATTGAAAATATTGTAATCATTCATGTTTAGAAAAAAAGTGTAATCATTCATGTTTTGAAAATAGTGGAATCATTCATGTTTTGAAAATAGTGTAATTATCATGTTTTGAAAATAGTGGAATCATTTATGTTTTGAAAATAGTGCAATCATTCATGTTTTGAAAATGTAATAGATTACTAAAATTATAAATTTGTGTTTTCTTGGAATTTCTTCTGTAATACCGATAGAAACGAATACATTATTTGTCTCACTTATTATCATATATGACCATAAATATTCAACATTTGAAACTTTGCAACCAATTTGTTATGGGCCTGTATACAAACTGGGGTATTACCATTTCATATTTGCAAATGTAATTTTCAATAATTCTACATCAAAATCAATAATTCTATATCAAGATTAATAATTCTGCATCAAGATCAATTAATCCCAAATCAAAATCAATAATTCTACATTCAATATCAATGATCAATAATTCTTAGTTACATTCAATAATATCAATGATCAATAATTCTACATCAAGATCAATAATTGTAAAAGGCCATGGAAGATGATGTTATATGCCCTGTAAGGTATGTGGATCAGGTGTGATATGTTTTTCTTCATTTCTGCTCTAAAAAGATATGGGTTTTCCCCATAGAGGAACCATGTCACATGATGGCTTTCTCACAAAATCTGGGATTTTCTCATGACTGAAATAACTTATTTGAATGTTTTTTGGCGAGATTTGTTGTTGCTGACATTACAATTAATATCCATGTATTAATGAATGCCCCAGTCCCTCTGTGGCCTTGGGGATTGGGCCAAAACAGTCAAAATTCAAGGTAAACCTTAAAATAGGAAGCAATGGGTAGCAAATGGTAAGCATGATTATTGAAGCCTATGGGTTCTTTATAAAAATTGTGAATTGCATGGCCCCGGGTTATAGCATTTTGCCCTGGTAATTGGGCTTTCTTTATTAAATCTATATAAGAGAAAATGACAAAAAAAATATTTTGCATGACTGAATAGACTGATTTGAATGGTTTTTGGTGTGATTTACTGATGCTGACATGATGGTCAAAATTTATGTTTGAATTTATGCTCCTGACCCCCAGGAACCTAGGGCAGACCTCTGGGGTGGGGCTGAAACAGCGAAATTCGTGGTAAGCGAAACTTTAAAAACACTTTCTCTGAAACTTCAATATTTTACATGCAGCATTGCATTGAGGTCCTCTAAAACGTTTTATTGAAGTTGGGGTCACTGTTTTACATATAGTTATATAGGGAAAATGTTGTTATCATGGTATCATCCTCATTTTGCATTGAAACTTAACCTAACTTGCACAGTAGTTATATACTTGCACAGTAGTTATATAACCACAATATCTTGAACAAGCGTGATTTGACTACAAAATGACCCAACCATATGGCTTATAAGCACATTTCATAAAGTTGTGGACTAAACTAACTAGCATCAAATATACTATAAATAATAACCTCTATTGATATTGTTTTAATTGGAGATATTTCTTGAATTGTATATAATATGTGTGGCATTTGAATGCTATCTCTATATACTACAAAACTCAATTTAAATGTTGATCAGTCTATAACCAATAATAAATTCACCTGGGTACTTGAAAGCTGTAACTGACAGATTTCTCATTAGCTGGTGTTTGAGAAACAGTAATAACAGAACATAGAAGATGGAAGGACATCCTTATAGCTGGTTTTTGCGAAAAGTTGATAACATAAAAGATGGTAGGACATCCTTATAGCTGGTGTTTGAGGAACGGTGATGACAGAACATACAAGATGGTAGGACATCTTATAGCTGGTGTTTGAGGAACAGTGATGATGGAACATACAAGATGGTAGGACATCCTTATAGCTGGTGTTTGAGGAATGGTGATGACAGAACATACAAGATGGTAGGTCATCCTTATAGCTGGTGTTTGAGAAACAGTGATAACAGAACATACAAGATGGTAGGACATCCTTATAGCTGGTGTTTGAGGAACGGTGATGACGGAACATACAAGATGGTAGGACATCCTTATAGCTGGTGTTTGAGGAACGGTGATGACGGAACATACAAGATGGTAGGACATCCTTATAGCTGGTGTTTGAGGAACGGTGATGACGGAACGTACAAGATGGTAGAACATCCTTATAGCTTGTGTTTGAGGAATGGTGATAACAGAACAAGATAGTAGGACATCCTTATAGCTGTATTTAAGGAACAGTGATGACAGAACATACAAGATGGTAGGACATCCTTATAACTGGTGTTTGAGGAACATTGATAACAGAAAAACAAGATGTTAGGACATACTTATAGCTGGTGTTTGAGGAATGGTGATTACAGAACAAGATAGTAGGACATCCTTATAGCTGTATTTAAGGAACAGTGATGACAGAACATACAAGATGGTAGGACATCCTTATAACTGGTGTTTGAGGAACGTTGATAACAGAAAAACAAGATGTTAGGACACACTTATAGCTGGTGTTTGAGGAACGGTGATGATGGAACATACAAGATGGTAGGACATCCTTATAGCTGGTGTTTAAGGAACAGTGATGACAGAACAGATTGTAGGACATCCTTATAGCTGGTGTTTAAGGAACAGTGTTAACAGAACATAGAAGATGGTAGGACATCCTTATAGCTGGTGTTTGAGGAACGGTGATGACAGAACAGATTGTAGGACATCCTTATAGCTGGTGTTTAAGGAACAGTGATAACAGAACATAGAAGATAATAGGACATCCTTATAGCTGGTGTTTGAGGAACAGTAATAACAGAACATACAAGATGGTAGGACATCCTTATAGCTGGTGTTTGAGGAATGGTGATGACAGAACATAGAAGATGGTAGGACATCCTTATAGCTAGTGTTTAAGGAACAGTGATAACAGAACATAGAAGATGGTAGGACATCCTTATAGCTGGTGTTTGAGGAATGGTGATGACAGAACATAGAAGATGGTAGGATATCCTTATAGCTAGTGTTTAAGGAACAGTGATAACAGAACATATGGTAGGACATCCTTTTTTGGTAATTTATCGAACAAAAATCTCGGGGTGTCACTGCACCCTCTTTAAAAATAGAGACCCAAGAGGGCCAGAGGACACTGATGACACATAGTAGCCATAGCACTTTTTGAAATTTCACAATATATACCCTCTTTAGGGGGTCGCCTTAACAATTTATGGATAAATACCCCATCACACCCATACTGAACAAAAACTTAATTGCTATGAAAAGGAAATACTTTAAATTCCCCTACCATTCATCTGTAAAAGAATATAGTCCCCTGTACAGAACCCTTATACAGCTCAGCCCCTTAATTTGTCATAACTTCAATCACCCATTCTTAGCAATTTGTTATGAGCAGAAATGATTCAAATTTTAAGAAGTTTTTTTTGTACACATGGATGCAAAATGAAAATAAAAATCAGTTTTCCCTATAATATTCCTATGTAAACCTAGCCCTTAAATTTTTATCTGCAATCAAACCCCTACACATAAGGATAATTTATGCCAAATATAAACAAATCTGACATACCAGTTCTTAATTTTTACCCTTTTGGGGCACCTCCCAACCTCTTAAGACAGTAAAACCCAGTCACTTTTACAAATCTGTACCTCCTTCACCAAACAATACTTCTGTGAAGATGTAGGCAAAATAATTTCCATTTTAAAATGATGTGTCCCCTAATTGAACCCATGGAGCAGGGTTATCTTTAACCCTAGGGATACCATTTGAACAAATCTAACAGAACTATAGTTGGTCATCATTACTATACGTCAAACATTTTGAAAATCTGTTGGGTCGTTCATGAGAAGAAGACTTGTTAGGTTTTGGATTATTTTTAGTAATGGTGGCCATCTTGAATTTACATTGAAAAATAATAGAAACATCCTTATGAAGTTTCAGTTTAATTGGTTTCAGGGAAAGTCCGACTAACAGATGACGGACAAGACACCATGCATAAGCACTTCTGGCCTTTGACCAGAAGAGCTAAAAAAACAACTTGGTCAACCTACCAGATATTGTGCATTTTTATGTGAGTATTCATTCCTGCTATGAAAAAAAAACTTCTATGTGGAATTCTTTTTTTACCATGGAAATCCTAGACCTTATTTTGTATAGAACAAAGAACAAAATTCAACTGTGTAGTGAGATCACCTTGATCCAAAGAAAAGATGATTATGATCACTGACCATTTTTTAATATCTGAAATACTGTTGATAAAAGTTATAGAACATCATATCGTACAAAGTAATACTAACAGTACAAACAATATCTCTAAGACGCACCTAATATCCACAAAACATTTAATTGTTATAATAGAATTGGATTTATATTTTTGGTTATTTGTACAATACTACTTTTAGCTCAAATATCAGAGCTAGCCCCATAGAAAAGTTCCTAACAATGTCCCGTCAGATTAAACATGCCCCAATTAAAAAATATTAAGTGCGTTTCGTCCCGATTATGTTAAGGGCCCATACAGAGTTCCAGGACTCATCAGTTAGACAAACCCCATTAACTTGAGCCAACTGTTAATTATTAGTTATTATTAATTATTAGTTATTATTAGTTATTAAGAAAAATAGTTAAGAAATAAAATAACAAAATATAAGATGCAATAAATACAACACAATATGTGCATATATAAGATGAAATAACATAAAATAACATGAAATACAATATTAAATAAGATACTATACAATGTAATAAGATACAATGTAATAACAACTACAATGATTTAAAATATAAAAGAAAATCGTCTTGTCTTCAACAAACCTACAAGACCTAACAATAAATAAGATGAAATAAGTAATAGACTTGCATCCATTGTTATCTAATCTTTACCAACAAACAAGACCTAGCAATGAATACTGTAGAACTGCACCAATAATTGTCTCATCTTCACCAATTATACAAGACCTAGGAATAAACAAGATAAAAAAACATAGAGCTGAATCCATTGTTGTTGCGTATTCACCAATTATACAAAACCTAGCAATAAACAAGATAAAATAACATAGAGCTGAATCCATTGTTGTTGCGTATTCACCAATTATACAAGACCTAGCAATAAACAAGATAAAATAACAAAGCTGAATCCATTGTTGTCACATATTCACCAATAATACAAGACCTAGCAATAAACAAGATAAAATAACATAGAGCTGAATCCATTGTTGTTGCGTATTCACCAATAATACAAGACCTAGCAATAAACAAGATAAAATAACATACAGCTGAATCCATTGTTGTCACATATTCACCAATAATACAAGACCTAGCAATAAACAAGATAAAATAACATAGAGCTGAATCCATTGTTGTTGCGTATTCACCAATTATACAAGACCTAGCAATAAACAAGATAAAATAACATAGAGCTGAATCCATTGTTGTTGCGTATTCACCAATAATACAAGACCTAGCAATAAACAAGATAAAATAACATACAGCTGAATCCATTGTTGTCACATATTCACCAATAATACAAGACCTAGCAATAAACAAGATAAAATAACATAGAGCTGAATCCATTGTTGTTGCGTATTCACCAATTATACAAAACCTAGCAATAAACAAGATAAAATAACATAGAGCTGAATCCATTGTTGTTGCGTATTCACCAATAATACAAGACCTAGCAATAAACAAGATAAAATAACATACAGCTGAATCCATTGTTGTCACATATTCACCAATAATACAAGACCTAGCAATAAACAAGATAAAATAAGGTAGAGCTGCATCCATTGTTGTCGTTTAACCCCAATTATACAAGACCTAGCAATAAACAAGATAAAATAAGGTAGAGCTGCATACATTGTTGTCGCTTATTCACCAATTATACAAGACCTAGCAATAAACAAGATAAAATAACATAGAGCTGAATCCATTGTTGTTGCGTATTCACCAATTATACAAGACCTAGCAATAAACAAGATAAAATAAGGTAGAGCTACATCCATTGTTGTCGTTTACCCCCAATTATACAAGACCTAGCAATAAACAAGATAAAATAAGGTAGAGCTGCATACATTGTTGTCGCTTATTCACCAATTATACAAGACCTAGCAATAAACAAGATAAAATAACATACAGCTGAATCCACTGTTGTCACGTATTCACCAATAATACAAGACCTAGCAATAAACAAGATAAAATAAGGTAGAGCTGCATACATTGTTGTCGCTTATTCACCAATAATACAAGACCTAGCAATAAACAAGATAAAATAACATAGAGCTGAATCCATTGTTGTCGTGTATTCACCAATAATACAAGACCTAGCAATAAACAAGATAAAATAACATAGAGCTGAATCCATTGTTGTCGCGTATTCACCAATAATACAAGACCTAGCAATAAACAAGATAAAATAAGGTAGAGCTGCATCCATTGTTGTCGTTTACCCCCAATTATACAAGACCTAGCAATAAACAAGATAAAATAACATAGAGCTGAATCCATTGTTGTCACGAATTCACCAATAATACAAGACCTAGCAATAAACAATAAGGTAGATCTGAATCCATTGTTGTCGCAGCCTCCCAAATTATACAAGACCTAGCAATAAACAAGATAAAATAAGGTAGAGCTGCATCCATTGTTGTTGCATCCTCCCCAATTATACAAGACCTAGCAATAAACAAGATAAAATAAGATAGAGCTGCATCCATTGTTGTCGCATCTTCCCCAATTATACAAGACCTAGCAATAAACAAGATAAAGTAAGGTGGAGCTGAACACATTGTTGTTGGGTATTCACCAATTATACAAGACCTAGCTATAAACAAGTTAAAATAATGTAGAGCTGCATCAACTGTTGTTGCGTCTTCACCAGTTATACAAGACCTAGCAATATTTATGATGAAATAACATAAAACTGCATCCATTGTTGTCTCATATTCACGAATAATACAGGACCTAGCAATAAATCAGATAAAATAATATGTCATCACCAATTATACAGAACTTCCAATAAATGTGATAACACCAACACCACTTAACCAACAATCAACCACCCCACATATCACACAACACCACACCAACAATCAACCACCCCACATATCACACCAACAATCAACCATCCCACCAACATCCAACCACACCACATATCACACAAAAACCACACCACATCAACATCCAACCACACCACATATCACACAAACATCACACTACATCACCAACATCTGACCACCCCACATATCACACAAACATCACACTACATCATCAACATCCGACCACACCACATATCACACAAACATTACACTACATCACCAACATCTGACCACCCCACATATCACACAAACATCACACCTCATCACCAACAACCAACCACACATATCACACAAACATTACACCACATCACCAACATCCGACCACCCCACATATCACACCTACACCACATCAACATCCGACCACCCCACATATCACACCAACACCACATCAACATCCGACCACCCCACATATCACACCCACATCACATCAACATCCGACCACCCCACATATCATACCAACACCACATCAACATCCGACCACCCCACATATCACACCAACACCACATCAACATCCGACCACCCCACATATCACACCCACATCACATCAACATCCGACCACCCCACATATCACACCCACATCACATCAACATCCGACCACCCCACATATCACACCAACACCACATCAACATCCGACCACCCCACATATCACACCCACATCACACCAACATCCGACCACCCCACATATCACACCAACACCACATCAACATCCGACCACCCCACATATCATACCAACACCACATCAACATCCGACCACCCCACATATCACACCAACACCACATCAACATCCGACCACCCCACATATCATACCAACACCACATCAACATCCGACCACCCCACATATCACACCAACACCACATCAACATCCGACCACCCCACATATCACACCCACATCACATCAACATCCGACCACCCCACATATCATACCAACACCACATCAACATCGGACCACCCCACATATCACACCCACATCACATCAACATCCAACCACCCCACATATCACACCCACATCACATCAACATCCGACCACCCCACATATCACACCCACATCACATCAACATCCAACCACCCCACATATCACACCAACACCACATCAACATCCGACCACCCCACATATCACACCCACATCACATCAACATCCGACCACCCCACATATCATACCAACACCACATCAACGTCGGACCACCCCACATATCACACCCACATCACATCAACATCCAACCACCCCACATATCACACCAACACCAGATCAACATCCGACCACCCCACATATCACACCCACATCACATCAACATCCAACCACCCACATATCACACCAACATCACATCAACATCAGACCACCCCTCATATCACACCCACATCACATCAACATCGGACCACCCTTCATATCACACCAACACCACATCAACATCCGACCACCCCACATATCACACAAACATCACATCAACATCGGACCACCCCTCATATCACACCAACACCACATCAACATCCGACCACCCCACATATCATACCAACACCACATCAACATCGGACCACCCCTCATATCACACCAACACCACATCAACATCGGACCACCCCTCATATCACACCAACACCACATCAACATCGGACCACCCCTCATATCACACCAACACCACATCAACATCCAACCACCCACATATCACACCCACATCACATCAACATCGGACCACCCCTCATATCACACCAACACCACATCAACATCCGACCACCCCACATATCATACCAACACCACATCAACATCGGACCACCCCACATATCACACCAACATCACATCAACATCCAACCACCCACATATCACACCAACATCACATCAACATCCAACCACCCCACATATCACACCCACATCACATCAACATCCGACCACCCCACATATCACACCAACACCACATCAACATCGGACCACCCCACATATCACACCCACATCACATCAACATCCAACCACCCCACATATCACACCAACATCACATCAACATCCGACCACCCCACATATCATACCCACATCACATCAACATCCGACCACCCCACATATCACATCAACACCACATCAACATCCGAGCACCCCACATATCACACCCACATCACATCAACATCCGACCACCCCACATATCATACCAACACCACATCAACATCGGACCACCCCACATATCACACCCACATCACATCAACATCCGACCACCCCACATATCACACCAACATCACATCAACATCCGACCACCCCACATATCATACCCACATCACATCAACATCCGACCACCCCACATATCACACCCACATCAACATCGGACCACCCCACATATCACACCCACATCACATCAACATCCAACCACCCCACATATCACATCAACATCACATCAACATCGGACCACCCCTCATATCACACCCACATCACATCAACATCGGACCACCCCACATATCACACCCACATCACATCAACATCCGACCACCCCACATATCACACCAACACCACATCAACATCCGACCACCCCACATATCACACCCACATCACATCAACATCCGACCACCCCACATATCACACCCACATCACATCAACATCCGACCACCCCACATATCACACCAACACCACATCAACATCCAACCACCCCACATATCACACCAACACCACATCAACATCCGACCACCCCACATATCACACCAACACCACATCAACATCCGACCACCCCGCATATCACACCAACACCACATCAACATCCAACCCCACATATCACACCCACATCACATCAACATCCGACGACCCCACATATCACACCAATACCACACCAACATCCGACCACCCCACATATCACACCAACATCACATCAACATCCGACGACCCCACATATCACACCAATACCACATCAACATCTGACCACCCCACATATCACACCAACACCACATCAACATCCGACCACCCCACATATCATACCAACACCACATCAACATCCGACCACCCCACATATCATACCAACACCACATCAACATCTGACCACCCCACATATCACACCCACATCAAATCAACATCCAACCACCCCACATATCACACCTACACCACATCAACATCCGATCACCCCACATATCACACCAACATCACATCAACATCCGACCACCCCACATATCACACCAACACCACATCAACATCCGACCACCCCACATATCACACCAACACCACATGAACATCAGACCACCCCACATATCACATCAACACCACATCAACATCCGACCACCCCACATATCACACCAACATCACATCAACATCCGACCATCCCACATATCACACCAACACCACATCAACATCCGACCACCCCACATATCATACCAACACCACATCAACATTGGACCACCCCACATATCATACCAACACCACATCAACATTGGACCACCCCACATATCACACCCACATCACATCAACATCCGACCACCCCAAATATCACACCCACATCAAATCAACATCCGACCACCCCACATATCACACCTACACCACATCAACATCGGACCACCCCACATATCACACCAACATCACATCAACATCCGACCACCCCACATATCATACCAACACCACATCAACATCCGACCACCCCACATATCATACCAACACCACATCAACATTGGACCACCCCACATATCACACCCACATCACATCAACATCAGACCACCCCACATATCACACCCACATCGCATCAACATCCGACCACCCCACATATCACACCCACATCGCATCAACATCCGACCACCCCACATATCACACCCACATCACATCAACATCCAACCACCCCACATATCACACCCACATCACATCAACATCCGACCACCCCACATATCACACCAACACCACATCAACATCCGACCACCCCACATATCACACCCACATCACATCAACATCCGACCACCCCACATATCACACCAACACCACATCAACATCCGACCACCCCACATATCACACCAACACCACATCAACATCCGACCACCCCACATATCACACCAACACCACATCAACATCAGACCACCCCAGATATCACACCAACACCACATCAACATCCGACCACCCCACTTATCACACCAACACCACATCAACATCCAACCACCCCTCATATCACACCAACACCACATCAACATCCGACCACCCCACATATCACACCAACACCACATCAACATCCAACCACCCCACATATCACACCAACACCACATCAACATCCGACCACCCCACATATCACACCAACACCACATCAACATCCGACCACCCCACATATCACACCAACACCACATCAACATCCAACCACCCAACCACCTTACATATCACACCAATACCACATCAACATTCAACCACCCCACATATCACACCAACACCACATCAACCAACCACCCCACATATCACACCAACACCACATCAACATCGGACCACCCCACATATCACACCCACATCACATCAACATCCGACCACCCCACATATCACACCAACACCACATCAACATCCGACCACCCCACATATCACACCAACACCACATCAACATCCGACCACCCCACATATCACACCAACACCACATCAACATCCGACCACCCCACATATCACACCAACACCACATCAACATCCAACCACCCAACCACCTTACATATCACACCAATACCACATCAACATTCAACCACCCCACATATCACACCAACACCACATCAACCAACCACCCCACATATCACACCAACACCACATCAACATCCAACAAACCCACATATCACACCAACACCACATCAACATCCAACCACCCCACATATCACACCAACACCACTCCAACATCCAACCACCCACATATCACACCAACACCACACCAACATCTAACCACCCACATATCACACCAACACCACACCAACATCCAACCACCCAACCACCCAATATATCACACCAACACCACATCAACATCTGACCACCCCACATATCACACCAATACCACATCAACATCCAACCACCCCACATATCACACCAACACCACATCAACAACTGACCACCCAACATGTCACACCAACACCACATCAACAGCTGACCACCCCACATATCACACCAACACCACATCAACAACTGACCACCCCACATATCACACCAACACCACATCAACATTCGACCACCCCACATATCACACCAACACCACATTATTAACTACAGACCACCCCACATATCACTCCAGCACCATATCACCACACCAACATCTATCCAACCCTACATATCTCTCAACACAATCAACATGCTTCCTCAGAACCAATGATACAACATCTCTCCACCACAACAGCATCATCAGCATTGGCAGGACCCATGGAACAGCATCTCTTCACCACAACAGCACCATCACCATCGGCAGGACCCATGGAACAGCATCTCTTCACCACCACAGCAGCAATCCAACATTGGTAAATGTTTGGTAAAAACTGCAATGTATCAAACAAAACTACAGTACACAGGTATATATATATACATGATGAACCCTTTGATGTGAATACAAAACACTTCTACTATGATACTACTCTTGCAGCTAATACTGTAAACTATAATTTTCTATAACTTGCTATACAATACAATACAATATAATATGCCAGTCACAATACTCCTATATTACTATAACTACAATACATTAAAGTGCAATACAATACAATAAGTCAGTCACAATACTCCTATATTACTATAACTACAATACATTAAAGTGCAATACAATACATTACAATATGTCAGTCACAAAACTCCTATATTACTATAACTACAATACATTAAAGAACAATAAAATACAATATGTCAGTCACAATACTCCTATATTACTATAACAAAAATAAATTAAAGTGCAATACAATACAGTACAGTATAATACAGTACAGTACAGTACACTACACTACTACCAGAACAATACTATCATATTATGTTACTTTAGTAAAAAAAAACTTTTATTTTTTACATTAATAACACGACTATCTACATTCAATATATATAATTACTCTACTACAATACTATTACATTCTGTCACAATGAAAAACAATAGTATAGTTCATTGAAAACAGAAATTCCATTATCAAACAGAAACCTATTGTTGCAGAGTAAACACCTCATATAGCCTCCAGTGAGTGAAGACCATATAATTATTAATGAAACATTAAAAAAAAAAAGATTATGATATACAGAGGTGGTTTAACTGTGACGAAAAAGAATAGAAATCTATTTTATGATCTTAGGAATGAAAAACTATCTTATACTAGAAAGTTTACAAAAAAACACAGTGAAGTAATTGTGTATTAGGCAAATGATTTCATAAAACACAAGAAATCACTGACTACTGCAATTACTACAGCAATGAATGAAACTTCCCCCAGAGAGTAGGGAAGTAAACAATGGACTCTAAAATCTAAGCTTGATTGTCCTACTTTATCTTTATTTTTGTAAAACTTCCCAAGAGAGCAGAGAAGTTAGTTGGAGTCCATTTTTTCCATTTGACCAATCAAATAGCGACTTTAAAACTTCCACATTCTCAAAAGAGAAGATAATGATATGCAGAGAAATCTTCATTGGATAGACTCATAGAGATGAAACTGTTGATAAAGGGGCCTCAACAGCTTCACCAAAGTCCATCTATCACTCCATTCAGACATCTCTGTTTGGTAATCAACACTTCCAAGTCTGTGACAGAATCATAGGAATCTATTCTATGATCGTAGGAATGGGAAAAAAATCTATTTTAAGACTACATGTATTTCAAATAATAAAATGTGTGTCTATGGAAACAATTCCATAAAACACAAGAACTCACTAAATCACTATTAAAGATGTCAATAAATATGGATACTGACACCATAAAAGTACCTGAAGGTAAAAATTACTAATGGCAGTATAAAGTGACATGGATCTCGACACTGAATGTACCATGTAAACAATAATAACCTACAGGCTACTGGCTATCTATGATGAAGATTGAAAATAGAAATAAAAACAATTTAGCCTATTTTGTTAATGAAAAATATGTGTCAACGCGCTAACTGTTCTGTTATAAACATAAAAAATAATTTGACAACAAATAAAACAGCACATTAAACTTAAAGTTTTAAAGAATTATTTATTAAAGTAACAAGTGTTGTGGGCCGCAACACATACTATTAAAAGTAAAAAATAACTATTATCTACTTGTTAATGAAAGTTAAAATCAAATTTCTTTGAAAAAATTATTTGTTGAAACAAGTATTTATTACTGTTGTTGTCACAGTAAACACACCTCAAGACTGCAAACAAACTCACCCCAGGATGTCTATATAGAATATGGGAATCTTCAGGGAGTGAAGACCCGTACAGCCTAACATTCTATAAAATTACATTAAGTGTGTGTAAATACAAAAAAAAAACAAAGTGATAAACCCTTTATAATATTAAGCAACTAAAAACTTAAAATAAATCAACTAAATTAAGAAACAGCCACCTGAGTGATCCCCATTACATAACAGTTTAATCTGCGACTCAAGATTTCTATTCAAATAACAGAATACATACATAGAGGAAATCTGTGGCTAAATGAATAGACAAAACAGGGAAAAAAAATGTATGATAAATGTGGAAATATATCATACCCACACCTTTATGGAATTAAAAATGCTTTGGACAGTCTTGAAAACCATCCAACAAATTAAAAATGATCTTGCTAAAAAAATGTAGTCTTGATACAAGATTTATTGATTGGTAAAAATAAGAGATAAATACCTAACCTACTTCCCAGCCACAGAAATCCCCTACAAAACTATCAATAAGACAACCTGTCCGGACGGCGAGACACCCTTCCTATCCTAGTCCTAACCTCTAGAACAGAGGCTGGGACTACCCTAACCCTAACTGGAGCATCGCTGTATCTGAGGGGGGGTCGTCTAGCTCGAGTAGAGCGCCTAAGGGGTGCCGGTGGTGCAGGGACTGCTTCACGGACGGGAGGAGGGTGAACAACAAAAAGCTGAACTGGTGCAAGCTGAACAGGCTCGGCAAGCCTGACACGGACAACGGCGGGAGGAGAAGCAGTCCGAGGGACAGCAACACAGGCTGTGGGTCTGACGCATACAGCCGTATGGTCAGTAGCAACGGACGGACGGATACAGCGACGGACAGAGACACACGGACCTACCGGGGCGGGGTCTGCCACAGCAACAGGAGCCCTAACAACAACTACCTGAGGTACCTCATCAGCAACTGGATGTAGATCCTCACTTGGCATGGTACGGGTACCAGTCACCTGAAAATAGAAAAAGAAAAGTTTCAATAAAATGTTTAACAATTAAACAATGAATGTCAGTGGCAGAGCATCTGACAGGTTTAGGATTGGAGGGTCATGAGTTCAATCCTCTTGCAAGGCCAAGTGTGAATATTAATGAAGAAATTACAGCCTAGACAAAACTGTTTACAGATGGCCAGATAGACAGACATGGTGGAACCAGCAATACATAGGTATAACAAGAGCTGTCGAAGAACAGCGTTAACTTGACTATTCTAGCCTTGTTACAGAACAGTATATTTTATGTACAATAAAAAAAGTCAGATACATCTGCATCAATGAAACCATGTTTTATATAAGCAAAATAGTAGAAGGGCGGGTATCTAATTCAAAATAAGATTAAAGACAAACAAATGACAAGTGGGTGGGGTCCTTGGGGTTGGTAACAAAGTTGAAAAGGACAAAGTATTTAATTTTAAACAAAACATTTTTTTTTAAAAAAATGGACTAGGGGTGGGGATGGTCCTTGGGGTTGATGACATATTGAAATGATGTTGTATGGTGTTAAGCATCGCTTTCAACAATTTTTCAGTCATCTTGACGGTGTCTACTTGAGACAGTATTCTAAGCCCTGTCACACTGGAGTAACATGCCACAGACACATGGTATGATACCCCACCCAGTCACATTATACTGACACCGGGCCGACCAGACCTAGAACTCTCCTCTAAATGCTGAGCGTCAAGCCAGGAAGCTTCTAGTACCATTTTTAAAGTCTTTGGTATGACCCGGCCGGGGATATATTGAAATGAAGCAGAGTATTTGACTTAATACAAAACAAAATTTAAAAAAAAAATAGGCAGGGAGGGGGTGAGGGTCAGTAATAAAGTGGAAATTTGGCAGAGTTTATGATTGAATACAAAACAAAATTTCCAAAAAAAATCATGGTGGGAGGTGTCTAGATTGGACAAAAGAAGGTAGACAAGTAGATATGGGACAATGGAGCTGCCAAATTCAAACAATGATACAAAGTTATATAATTTCCAATCTG
>CM055905.1:756689-920207 GCA_029582155.1 Panopea generosa
GGATTGATTTAATATTTAGCATCATTTTTATGCCATGGAGGGCTAACAGACGATCAGTTAACCTAACCACTGTTTCCTTGGATTAACCAGTACTCGAGCACATCCCATCTCTGCAAGTAACTGATAACTTTCCCATTTGAATCAGTGGTGAGAGATGAATGATAATGAGACACAATGTCGTATATCAATCATCACGGAGACTGTTGCCGGGCGGGGATTCGAACTAACGACCCCTGGATTGATAGTCAGACAATAGACTGAGCTAATCAGGCCCGGCATCAAAACTATAATGCAAGTGGGATGCTAGTACAAAAACTCTACTATTCTTCCAATAGTCGAATTGATAACAAAGAATTTAAGCCCATCATAACCGTAAAGAAAAAATATCAGGGAAAAAACGCTATAAAAGTCTTACAAAAATATATAGTAAAAGGAAAAAAAGCATCCTTCATACTTCAAAAATGAATTTATTATAAACAAGAAATGTCACTGTTAAGTGTCACATGCCCCACAACATGTCATGATGTTAGGTTGATCATTTGTAGCAAGTATCATTAAAATTCATCTATGCATGACAAAATTACAGGTCAGAAACGAAATCTCACATAAACTCAAAGTGTTGTCAAACAAACTGTAATTGTGACCTTGACCTTTGAGGTACGGGTGTGGGTCTTACTCGCAACACGTCGTCATGTTCTTTTGATCTTTTGTTGCAAGTATCAACAAAATCCATCAATGCATGACAAAGTTACAGGCCGGAAACGAAATACCGGACGGAAGGACGGACGGACAGATGGAAGGAAGGAAGGACGGACGGACAGATGGAAGGAAGGAAGGACAGATGGACGGATGGACGGATGGACGGATGGACGGACGGATGGACGGATGGATGGATGGATGGACGGATGGATGGATGGATGGACGGACGGATGGACGGACACTGCGATTACTATATGCCACCCAAACAAATTTTTGGGGGGCATAGAAATTTATTTTCATTTATTTTCTGCAACTTTTATTTTTTTAAATGATGAGAATAAAGCCTTCAGTTGAGCATGGAAGTTATAACACAGTCAAAGTTTAACTAATCCAGTATAATATGACCTCATCAAAAGGTGACAAAGCAATAATCATTGAAAGCAGGATGTAGATATTAAGTTATTTGTTATAATTTGAATAGTTTCCAAGGTATCAACACTGTTCAATGCTCTCAATCACATCTATAGATCTGTGAAGAAATAATTGACTTCACCCTGTTCACCCATTAATTAACTCACATTCACCAAAAGTTTGCTTTTGTATTGATACAGCTAAACAGGTTAACACACCTGTAAAGGTCACATTTACCTGAAAAGTATGCACTGTCATATATACATGTATATACACATGTTTGACCACAATTGCCAGCTTTAACTGAAATTTTGATGCGTTACGATACACAACACAGTATTCCCAAGTTCTGCCTTTGCTAATATCAAATAGTATATTATCATGAAATGAAACTTTGTTAGCTTGAACACTTAACATCATAATTTTTTTGCCATCCAGGGGTAAGTTATGATAAGTGTTTCCTGGGATCCTGGAAGTTAACCAGTACTCGAGTACACCTAGCTATCTCTGTAAGTAACTAATAACTTTTCCGCTGGAATCATCAGTGAGTGATGAATGACAATATGACGCAATGTTGTATGTTAATCATATGGGTGTCTGTCAGGTTGGATTCAAACTCAAGCTACATGTAACTAGGCCAATCTAAATGTAACTGTTCTAAAGTCCATGTTTTTTTTTTAAATCTCCCATATATTTAGATGAACATGTACATTAAAGAGTAACGTTGACATGACAGCATCATTTATTCATTAAGTGATTTGTCTATTTGAAAATAAGTCGCTTGATAACTTCAGATCCAGGCTAGAAGGGTTTTGTGTATGACCTCGCCCTAAACGGTCAGAACTTGATTCACAATCAATGCAAAATAACATAGTTTTGGTTTGTTTGTTTGAATATTTAGCATAAATTTTAAGCCAGCAAGGGCAAACAGATTATCAGTTTACCTAACCAATCTTTTCTGGTATCCTGGAAGTTAACCAGTATTTGAGCACACCCCATCTCTACAAGTAACTGATAACTTTCTCACTTGAATCAGCATGAGAGACGAGGGACAATGAGATACAATTTCATATATCAACCATCACTGGAACTGTTACTGGGCAGAGATTCAAACCCGTGACCCCTGGATTGATAGTCAGACGCACTACCAGCTGAGCTAACTGGGTCCAGTCTAAGAAAATATTTCAGATTTGCTCTCAATTATACAATAACATCAAAGCTAACAGTAGTTTGGAATAAAATGAACCTAGAACCTTGATACATTTAAAATTGCAGAGTTTCAGCAATTTGTATACCTAATCATTATAATAATATTCAATTTGGCTAGTGTTTTGAAATACAAAACCCACAGTGATTTTATTATTTACCACTTATAACATTGTGTCTGGGAACCACTAATATAAATTGCAGGGTCCCCTCCCTTCTCTTTAGGGGAATACGGTCAAGGTACTCTGAGGGGGAACTTTCACGTCTCATCGTATCTGTGGTTATGCATTAAAACTCATGATACATAATATAGCCTAACTTATTGAAGGTTTCGTAAGTTTCTTTCATAAAAAAATTCTCCCCTTAGAGTAATTAAAGATTTTTTTTTTCAGAGCAGAATTTAGGAGGAAAAAAGTATATAAATTCTGGGGTAATGAGGCCAACAATTCCACCTAAAACAAAGGTCAATCAAGCGCTAATGACAAAAATGATATTAAAAAACAATTAATCATAATATTATACAGATTTTGTTTTTTTATAAACCTGTAGGGAGCACTTATAATATTCCCCTGTGGGAGGCACTCCCTATATCTTGCTTAGTAAATATGACCCCTATTTTTATACATATACTGTAGTTTAGAAACCTATTTCTTTTGCATAGTGCAATGTAGAGCTATAACCCTCCTTTCTGGACACATAATGTAGACTTCTGACGCTTTATTCAATCTGGGGTTCCAACCCCTCCTGTCTATAATTTCCAGGCTAGGAACCTCTTGGCTTTCATTATAATGAAATCCAAGAGCTAACGCCATGTGTAGACAAGGTTTTACTTAATTAAATGTAGAGTTTTGACTCCTATATAATTTGTTGAATGTAAAGATTTGACCCCTATAATTGGTTTGAATGTAGAGTTTCAACTCCTATAATTGGTTTGAATGTAGAGTTTCAACTCTTATAATTGGTTTGAATGTAGAGTTTCTACCCCTATAACTGGTTTGAATGTAGAGTTTTGACCCCAAATTTTAGGCTGCAATGTAGAGTTTGTGCCTATGGTTTGAAATTTACTGGGCACATCTGTACCCATTTCCAGGTCAAGTGACCCCCCACCCCCACCACACACACACATCCTGAGAAACCATCATGAATAGGTTAGAAGTTATACAGAAATGTCTGCACCAGTCTAACATACAAGTTTTAACTTGCTCTGATGTTGATATTTTTTATTCCCTGGTTCCAAGTTTTTGCACGTTCCCAAGTCTGTAGCAGGGACTCAGTGCTCCCATTTAATCCATTTTAAAGTAGCAATGTCGGGAAAGCTGCATTTGAGCACATTGATTGGTCAGTTGTGTCAACTGAAAGTTTGGAAAACATCCGAGTTTAGTAAATGTTCAATTGCTTTGAATTGTGGGACAGGTATAGAACTCCCTGCTTTTGCATTAGTGGTTAATATACATGATTTGGGAGGTGTGCTCATCACTCAAACATTCTATATTCTGGCAGGTGAACAAATCTGTGCAGTATGTCTCACATAGACACATTAATTGATATGTGACCTCATACAGTCACAAAGGTAGACCTTAAATGTTTACAATGGAAATCAAGACTTCAAAATTTGTGTAACATTTTGCATGGATTTTTACATCCTTATTGGTGCACATGCACTTAATGCAGTAACAATACCTGTCAGAGGTACAGGCATTTGTGTAACCGTTCAGAAGTGTTAGAAACACTTGCTAATTATTGGTATACCCTGCTATAGTAAATTAAAGTGATCAATATTATTTCCCTGCATGGACTTGGTATGGTTTTATGACCCTTAGAAATATGTTGTTTGTTTTTTTGGCATTCAATATACATTAAACACACTTATACAACAGAATTTTTCCAAAATATATTTTAGCTCCAAAAATTAACTCTGTTAAGGAATTCCATATTCAAATCCATGAATACACATTTGTTGTAGCTGCACTATCACTCCAATGAGTGCTCAATTCAGTGGTTGAGCATCAGACCCAAGATCAGAGTGTCCTGGGTTCGGTCCTTACCATGGCTATTTGTAGTGTTTCCTTGTAAAATAACTGTATGTAAAACAGTGACCCCTGTGGCGGCCCCAAGTTTGATTTCAGGGACCCAACCTCAATAAACCTTTCAGAGGACCTCAATGCAATGCTACTTGCAAAATGTGTAAGGTCTAGGCCTTGAACTTTCAGTGAAAATGTTTTTTTATTAGTTTCGCTTAAAATGTGCTTATAAGCCCTGTGGCTGGGGCATTTGTTGTCAATTCACATTGGTTCAAAAACACATCCTAGATCTTTTGGTTATTTAGCTGCTGTGCAAGTTTGGTTACAATTCAAAGAAAAATGAAGGTGCTATCGTGTTTACAAGATTTTCCCTATATAACTAAAAGTTTTTTTGGGCATAGAAACACCTCTGGTTTCCCATCATACTATATCTAGGTGTATACACATCTCTATAGGACATTCTTAAAAAGTGTTTGTTTGCTGTGGGTTTTTTTGTGGGTAAGAAGGCATGCCAGCATTAAAGTATTGCTTGTTTCCTGTTGCCCTACCTGCAAATCAATAAAGCTGCCTACTAAAAAAACATCTTTTTTTTTCCCTGGCCCAATTTGTTCAGTCAGTTAGGGTCTGACTATCAAATCCAGGGGTCATTAGTTTGAAACCCTGCAACAGTCTCTGTGATGATTGATATACAATATTGTGTATCATTATCATTCGTCTCTTACCACTGATTCTAGTGGGAAAATTATCAGTAACTTGTGGAAATGGGGTGTGCTCGAGTTCTGGTTAACCTTTCAGGATCCCAGGAAACATAGGTTAGGTTTACTGATAGTCTGTTAAAAATAAAATAAATTTAAAAAAAAAAATCACACAAAAATAGAGATGTCGAAGTACAGCGTTAACTCGACTATTCTAGCCTAATCATAGAACAGTATATTATAATGTCCCATCAGAAAAGCAGATATATCTGTATGAATGAAACCATCTTTCATATTAGCAAAATAGTAGATACATGTATGTGCTAGCGTGTTAATATCTCTCTCTCTCTCTCTCTCTCTCTCTCTCTCTCTCTCTCTCTCTCTTTTGAGACAGAGTCTCATACAGACACTCTTAGGGAGTGGTACTCTGGTCTGTCGCTTGGCACATTGCAATCTGTTGCTAAGAATTAAAGTACTGTTTGTTAAACTGCGTTTTTGTTTTAAGTAATTGTCATAGTAGCACACAAGTAGGACTATTAGGGCAGAATATACACTTTGTCTATGTTTGGCTATGGCTAGCTGGCCAGTATGTAACAAAGTTGAAAAAGACGGTGTATTTAATTCAATACAAAACAAAATTTAAAAAACAATACAATTGGATGGGGTGGGCAGGGTCTTAGGGTTGATAACAAAGGGGCAGAATAGTATTAAATTAAGACAAAACAAAATTTAAAAGAAAAAAGACAGAAAAATGGGCAGGGGGGATCTTGGTGGTGGGGTGTCCCTGGGATCAATAACAAAGTTGAAATGGGGCAAAGTTTTTAATTTAAAACAAAACAAAATTTAAGAAAATAAAAAATGGGCAGGGATTGGGGTTTGGTAGGGATGAGGGTCTTGGAGGCGGTAACAAAGTTGAAATGGGGGCAGAGTATTTAATTTTGGGGCCAGTAACAAAGTTGAAATGAGGTAAAGTATTTAATTTAAAACAAAACAAAATTTAAAAAAAAAAAGAGCAATGATAGGGGTTGGGTAGGGGTAAGGGTCTTGGGGTTGGTAACAAAGTTGACATTTGAAATAGGGGCAGAGTATTTGACTTAACACAAAACAAATTTCAAATAAAAAATGGGCAGCAGAGTGGGGTTCTTGATTGGGCTTGGGCAGGTAACCAAGTAGAAATGGGACAATGGACCTGGCAAATTCAAACAATGATACAAAGTTTTGCCAATCTGTGATCTATTTATCAATCTGGATACATTTACATGTACAATTCATATTAATACCAAAACACAGTTTTGGGCTCATAAAACACAAAACTTTTAACTGGGTGATAATGCAAGTATTAGCCAAGTCCATTAAATAGGTCAAGATCAACATAATGTATTTAGCTGATGGTGATCAGTTTACAGAATCAATATTATTACTGAAAAATAAAATTAATTTAAAAAAACTGAGCTACATAAAAAACTTTAATCTAAGGTTATAGAGGTTATGGAGGTTAAGGTTATTATCTACATTCATTGAGGGGGGCAAGGGTATTCTCTGTTATTGGCAAAATTTATTCTTTGTTATTCGTTATTATGAAGAATGTATTCACTGTTATTTGTTTTTGACTGATTCAGTGTTATCTGTTTTCAGTTTAATATATTTTTTGTTATCTGTTATTGTGAAAATGGTATTTCCTGTTAACTGTTAATTGATAATTGTCTGTTATCTGTTACTTCACAAATATTAGCTGCTAATGTTATTCAAAATCTTCAAATACCTAAAAAGTCATCTCCTGCATTGGAAATAATGACTGCTCCCTAGTTTGGTGTTCAGAAAGAATTATTGTTATTTATTGTTTTCCTTCATTTTATATTCACTGTTAACTGTTTTCAGCAAAATCAATTTGCTGTTATCCTGTTATTGGGGACCCCCCTTATATCCCCAGCCCCCACCCCCACCCCTCCCTCTCTCTCTTCATTGTTTCTGTAACATAATATGTGTATCTAGTCACCAAAACACAAGTAGTTTGTTCAGAAGCAGAGAAAAAGCTCAGCTAAACATTAAACTTTAAAGAAGACCCAAACGCCAACACCAGAGTCGTGACAATAGCTGAACGTTTTTTTTTCAAAAAGACAGGCTAAAAATAATAAATTGATTATATAGCAATATATTAATTAGAATAAGATGAAAACTGTAGGAAGAGTTGAGGCCACAAGTTACATATGTATATTAAGATGGATGGATGGACGGACAGATGGATGGACGGACATTCTAACTAATCAATGTTTAAGTTGCTTTTGCTTTTGTGTGCTAAATTTTACCCACATTTAAGAAAAAAAGCCACATAAAAACTGTTTTTTCAGTTTCTAGAGACAGCCACATAGTTTTTTTCAACTGTTTTTCAACCGCTCAAAAAAAATCAACTAACTCTTATCCCTAGCCACTTAACTACACATTTGTGTGTATGAAAAAAATGTACTGACAGGCAGAGCCTTTTTTCTAGGAATTTTCTTCGAGATTGGGAAAAAATGGCATGATTGAGAGGAAATTGTGAAAATAGTTATGGCTTTAAAAGCAAACAGGAAAATAAAGAGTAACACTGCTAAGATATTACAATAATATTTTGTGTCCAGTTATTTCCATTTGGGGATTTTTTTTGGCCTAAACTTGGAAAAGAAAATTGTTTTGAATTGGGAAGCCATTGATTTTCGGCAGGCAGGCAGGGAGGGCAGGCAAGCAGAGACAGACAGAGGCAGGCAGGGGGGATGGGGTGGGGCGGATGGACGGACGTTCTGGTGGAAGTGGTGTTGTGGGGTACGGTTTTCAAAACATCTTTTTTTTCATAAAACAAAACAAAATCTATTTTCTTTCGAAACCTAATGTCACAAACCTTGAGATCCAACCCTAATGACACTAAAAAAGAATGACAAAAGGTGAAAAAAAAGTAAAAGAAAAATGTGAAAAAATGGAGAATTAACCCCACAATGCCATTCTGTACACATTTCGCACTTGTGGGGTACACATTTGCACCCCACAAGTACCAAAAAAAAACACAATGCCATTCTGTACTGGCAACGCAACCAAGACGTACGGACAGACAGACAGACATACGTACGGACAGAAGTACGGACATACAGACAGACAGACAGACAGACAGACAGACAGACAGACAGACAGACAGACAGGCAGGCAGGCAGGCAGGCAGGCAGGCAGGCAGGCAGGCAGTTTATATTCTCTTAGTACTTTTTGTGGTATCCTGTTTGTGACGTTTACGTTTTCAAAATTTATTTCTTTTTTCAAGTAATTCATCCCTCAGGAATTGAGTATTCTGCATATACTGCAGTGACATCTAAGGGTAGAGCGTTAGCTTCGCATGTGCAAAACTACTGGGTAGGAGCACAACAAATAAACATTTTTTAAGGATGGCCTATTGCCTTTCATTTCCAGTGGTCTGTCCTAGTAGTAGTATTTATAAGAAATGGCATATATAATGTTGAGGTGCAATACATAATTCTATGGATTTTTGTTGCTATAGTTTGTGTTTTAGGTGTAATACCTGTATATAAACGTTTGTTGTTATAGTTTGTGTGTGTGTTTGTGTTTGAGGGTTGTTGTTTTAGTGTGTGGTATAATGACACTATTGGAAACAGGAAAAACTTCCAAAACGGAATTCACATAATGGCGGTTATAAAATTTAATAATCATTGTTTCTTCTTCTTTCAAAATTCATTTTCCTTATTCAGAGACACAGACGACGCAGTGTCTCTGTCTCTGCCTTATTTTAATTCTCCTTTTTATTTGTATGGCATTATTGATGTATTTTGAACATTTTTAAACCATTGTCATGTTTGAATTTCGAAATGTCGGAATTGGGGTATTAATACATGATTTCGGAAATCTGCTATCATTTTGTCAACAGCGTACACAATGAAATGAGCAAAAATCTCTCGGATGACACATGATCCTTCTTTTCTCATCACAATTTGGTAGTGCAGAGGTTTTGGTAGATTTTCCGCGTGCATATATATGTTTCATTTGATCATGACTCGTGCAAACTGTTGAAAGGGATATACACATATGGTATGTGATAAATAATAAAATGTTTTCTTACCAAGCTGAGCATCCTTCCTACTGCTGATGACACGAACTCCTGAACTACGCCAAACACTGACCTAACACAACTGACGACGCTACGAAAAGCCATGATTAATATGCACTAATACACACACAAAATCACTTTGAAAATATGAAAATTATTTGAAGTTAAATTAACGAGCCAGAGAAATCTGTAGAATAACTTAACTTGTATCCAGACGCGTGACGAGTGGAGACAGAACGAGGTGAGACGCTTGTATTTATAAGCTCTGGTTAATCGTACTCACAGGGATTACACATTGCTAAGTAACAGATAGCCTACAGGTAAATATAGCACACGTGACTTTGTCGTGCGTCGACACATTACAGTACATTGTGTCCAGTTCCAGTTGTTAATTGTTATCCGTAAATTATCGTAAAAGGTCAAAAACTTAAATCCTCCACACACTTCATTGTAATAAGTGATAACCCAGTGGCGGATCCCAGACTATGACGTAAATTGGACGGGGTGGCACCCCACCGGGGTCCTACGTCTATCACGGTAAAGAAATTGAAAGCATGGAACTTATGCAATATGTTAGGAAAGTTTTGTTTCAGGAAGAACTTTAAAACGAGAATATGATTACAACATCGCGAAATAAAACAGCATAGAATGACGAAAAGTGGACTGAGTTTCGTCCTTTGACTGTCGGGTAAATACATGTAGCGCAGGAGTGTATCCTAGTGCAACATATTGCACGTCTCTATGGAGCCCTTTAAAGATTTTTATTTTGCGTCTCCCGTTATGGACAGCAGATCAGATATCTAAATAATAAAAAAGCTGTCCATTCCTTATTTAATCAGACTAGACTGTATCCAGGATTTCAGCTTACAAGGGACGGACTTCTGAACGGCACATATGTTTTTCGGTAGAAATATAGTAGATTTTAATTAAATATGGGAGTTAGGGTGGGAGTCGTTCGCCGTTTATTTTAAAGAGTAGATCCGCCATTGGCGCTATGTAAACTACTGCGAAATCACCATTTCAGATGTGATATAATTACGAAATGTGCACATGTTCAGATTATATATATTTTTTCCTCTTTTCGAAATCTAAATTACAGGAAGCGTTTCCCAATAAAAAAATCAGTATTTTTAAAGTTTCGTAATACACAATTATACCGAACACAAAGATCGAATATTTAGTGTAGAAGCAAACAGTTTAAGAATTCATCGAAATACTGTTTCGGGCCTCAGTGTAATAAAGCCAGACGCACGGAAAATACGATATCGATTACATGTATACAAGAACGTAAACTATTAAAATGAAGGATGTTGTTGTATGGTGTTTAGCGTCGCTTTCAACAATTTTTCAGTCATAACGCGACGGTGTCTACTTGAGACAGTATTCTGAGCGCTGTCACACTGGAGTATCATGCCGCAGACACATGGTATGATACCCCACCAAGTCACATTATACTGACACCGGGCCGACAAGACCTAGAACTTTTCTCTAAATGCTGAGCGTCAAGCGAGGAAGCTTCTAGTACCATTTTTAAAGTCTTTGGTATGACTCGGCTGGGGATCGAACCCACGACATTCCGCATGCGAGGTGGACGCTCTGCCACTAGACCACACCGCGGTCTTTAAAATGAATGAAATAGCGCTACACGTTTTTATAAACAATGAACACATAATATGCATAAACCTAGAACTCGTACAGAAAATAAATTAAGGGAAATGCATTCCGGCCGCCATAAGAACTATTGCAAACTGTAACAAGAGCTGTCGGAGAGACAGCGCGCTCGAATATTTCAATGTTGTTCTAAATTATTTTTTTAAGGAAATAAGTACTAAACCAACGCCGAAGCCGGGGCGGTTACAATAGCCCCTCTTATTCTACGAATACACGAAACAAAATTTACATATTCTGGGCAAGGTTGAGCCTTTTTTATTATGAAATGTAAAATACCAAAGTGCTCTACCGCCTAGCACATTCAATTTCCAGCTTGTAGAAAAACACAGAGACAACTTGAAATGTGTATGTCGAAACGAATGCTCCCGCGATTGATGGGAAATAAATATTTACCAAAAAAAAATGTTTAAAATGGCAGAACTCATTAAACAGTTACAAATGATTTTTTTAACTAAATACATAGTCCCCTTTAAAATATGTTGATGAAACCAATTGTTTCCTCAGACGGACGACATACGGACGAACAGACGATACACGGACGAACGGACGTATAGCGATAATTTTATTCTTTATCATTTGTCTAATGGCGGGAACATAAAAACAGACAGGATCACTTGAAACTCAGAATAGTTTAAACATAAGAGCCAAGGATCATTTTATTTCCAGATCGAAACGTAGATTTACTACTGATGCAGGTCATGGGCGTATATTAAGGGGGTGCAACCTGAGGAGAGAGTTTATGAGGATGTATGAGGTATATGCTGCTCCTACGCCTATGCAGATTACTATTTAGTGATCAGGAAATAGATAGCAAGGCTGTGATTTAATTCATAAATCGGAAATTGTTATGAATGTGTGTACGCTGCTTCGATAAAACACGTTTATCTTATCCTTTCCATGCAAAATAGCCGAAATATACACAGCTGCAACAATCTTTACTCAACTTGTAAAATGAAATTGTGCAATTTAGCGAGATACGATAATAAAATAATAATAATAATGATAACAGTCTTTATCTACAGAGTGTTACATGTTTAGTTACAAACTAATCTTCCATGAGGCCCTCTATTATTTACAATACATGTATTAAATATACAGACAATTTAATATGTTAATATCAAATACAAAAAACTATTATACAGTTACACATACATAAATCAGTAGAAAGAGATATAATAAAATCAATACCTAACCAAACTTACACTATAGATAAGTTCGTGCTCATTTATTAGTTGATCTTGATAAAACAAATTATTTTAGTATTCAGGTGTTAATTAATTCGATTTCATCCATTTAACACACTTATTATGACAAGAATTAAGAAAATCTTATTGTGTCAGGTGATTTTGGAAGAGTATTCCAAATGATAGGAGCTTAATAACTTAAAGACTCTGTTTAAATATTTCTTTATATGGTCTAGGTGTAACAAAATATTTCTTTATATGGTCTAGACGTAACAAAATCCTTGGTGAAATGTGTCGTAGTGCTGGTGAATTATCATTTTGGCTTCTTATCATCATATGAACCATGAGTAATAGCTGTAAATATGTCTTGAAATGCATCAGAAGCCAACATTTCAAGTTCAAATATCAAAAACTGTATGAAGGAGCATACCCCCAGACCCGCCATACTACCCCTGCCTACATATCCAACTTAAGTCGGCTACTCCACTGATTCATCTTAAAAATACAAATAAACTGATGAAACAAAACCTCTTAGATCAAGTTCGCCAATATTGGTATGGTCAGCTTAACACTTAAACAAAAGAACTACAGAAAAATTACATCCGAAATTAGAACTAGAACAATATTTGAAAATTCTACCAATTAATCTGCGACTGGAACTATTCCATTTCCGTACCACTAGCCTAACCATATAAATTTCCAGTGGAACTGGGCAGATTTTTATCGTATCACGATCACACTTCCAAACGATATCGGCGAAGAGCTACATTATGGCCTAAACGACGTTCGTTTTTTTCTTACTGAGAGGTTTAGATATATTCCACTATACTATTACCTTCGGTCCAATATCATAAAGCTTCGCGAACTCTTGACCTAAACACGTCCAAAATGCTGGAAAATAATAATACATTTGCTCGCCATATTAACAATAGTTTTTGGTCAACTAATTAACAAAACTATTATACGAAATAGTCACATTTACTAAGAATCCTATTAATTTTTAAAGCACAACCTAATATTTACCACAAACTCACTGGCAATGACATCCAGTGCGGCCGTACAATGTCAACGGATGGAAGCACGTTTAGCACGCGGAAATGAGAAAATTGTCGGAACCTTGAGAATGCAGACAGTGATTTAAAACACGCGTTGTGTAACTGACAAGTTGTATGTATAAATATGCTGGTATTTTGTGCTTGACTATAGGAAACCTGTTTATTTAAACACAAGTTGTAATCATCCCTCTGTAAAAACATGTTTTGCATAATTTGCTCGTGCCATAGTCCACCAGGTAGATACACATATTTGTTTAGCCTATACAGATACGTTATCAACTAAACAATTGCATTCACATCATTACTGTGTTTCACAACGATGCCTCACTTTGTAAGTCTCAAACAAGAGGACAATGATTCTTTTATCGCTCACCTATTGCTATGTTCTCTGGCGGCCATATTTTCAAACGAATCAAGTTCATTTTCACAATTTTGGTAGAGGAGTTTATACTGATAATTTGTCCATAATGATTATGAATCTGACCACCGGTTTTAAAGGAAAATAGTTTTAAATTGATTGTCTCAAGTTTACGTTGTCATGACAACCGGAGTTCCGTATGGATCGAGTTTGTTTTAGCTATTTTGGTAGACGACTATCCAATGATCATTCATGTTGTGTTTATTGATTTTAAATTCGATGAGTAGATTCAGAGAAGATGACTTTTGAAACAATTGTTTACTTATGTGCAAAGGCACAGAAGGACGAACGACGGACGAAGACTAAAAAACGCATTAAAAACTAAAATAGCGAATGCGGCTGCTTAATAGAGACGACCACTTATACAGGTTTGACTGTATTACCTGGATAAATACCCGCAGGTGTGTGTTAAACAAAATGAATCATGGCGTTACCTTTGCATAGCCTGGTATTATCAAAAGTAAAAGTGGTTGACAATTATTGTATGATAATATCATTTGAAATTGAAATTGTTATTTACTCCGCTGGTTATTTACCTGCCCGCATTTTAAATCTAAAATCTAGAGAGAGAAACACAGATAAAGAGAGAGAGAGAGAGAGAGAGAGAGAGAGAGAGAGAGAGAGAGACAAGCACAACATTCTTGTATTCCGTGTATTCTTCCTGCAGTAGATGTGACGAGTCGGAGTAGGGAGGCATCTTAAACTTTATATAATTATGATATTGACATTTGTAATAATTGTCAAAACCATAAGACCTCGAACACTTTAAATGTATTCACTCTCCTTCAAACTACAGGGTCCCAGTGATTCCTGCAAAACATATGTACAATTAAAAAAAATACTCCGTTCCATTTTTTTAAAAATGCATGGCCATTTGATAGCAGCGATGGTTCGAAGGGTCCACAATAAACTATCTCCTGGAACAGTCTGGCTAACTGCATTAGAGAATCCGTCTTCCATCGAGTCCATGACATTCTTAGCCAAATTATGCTGTGCACCAAAACCAAACCAAATAAAGAACTGTTTAACATGCAAGGCACAATATACAGATGAACTGTTTCATAAAGTTTTTGATTGTAGCAGTAATAAACATCAATCCACGAGGATGGCGTACTGGAACTCTCTCAATATTCAGTTTCCAAGTGATCTATGCTCATTTCTACGGAACAGTACCAAAGACATTCAATTACTATTCTTGATTGGATATGTAGATATACTTTTATCTTCACTGTTAACAGTAAAGCAAATCTCAGAATTTATGAACTTTAATGCTGCTTTCCTGAGATCAATATACGCTTGTTAATAAATGCACGTCTATATGATTTACATGTAGAGACTGATATTAAAATGAATTAAGACCTGAAACAAGATATACACACTTTAAACATTTTCATGTTTCGTTTCGGTGAAATAACCTAAATGTGCATATAAATCATTTAAACTAGAGTCCTACAACAAGACAACAGATTTAAATAATTTACTTTAATTCACGAATAAAGACAGTTATTTATATCTACATCGATGATAAAACCATAGACTTTGTAAATATTAACTATTATTTTGTAATTCACAATGTGATCATAGTATTTATATTGTAATATTATATGTATAAAATTCAAATGTTTGTAAAATCTCCAGAAATGGGGGAATAAAAGTTGATAATAATAGTCACATGGGTTCATCATGGTTGTTGGGATATTTGACGGAAACTCACTTGCGTACAGCTATGCTCATCTCAAAGTTGGAACACGTAATAGTTCACGTCATTTCGAATTAGTTGATATAACGTTGTTGCAAAAAATACCAATTAGACACACAGCTATGGGAGAAAATAGTGTTAAACTTTGTTGCACAATCTCCGTACGAAGCTCTGTCGAGCAGACTCCCCAGGAGTGAACACTCAGGCGGTAACGCGTTTGACCAGTATCAGTCGAGGGTCGTTAGTTTGAATCCCCGCCCTGTCACACTCTCTGTGACAATTGATATACGACATTGCGCCTCATTGTCATTCGTCTCTCATCGCTGATTCAAAAGAGAAAATTATCGGTTACCTTATTGGTTCTCAGGAAAGAGTGGTAAACTGATCGTCTTTTATCCATCGATGACATAAAATGACAATAAATATTCAAACATCCTAGTTTGGCTAAAAACTTGCTAATGTTACCTTTAGGAGGTACGTGACAAATTCGACTTTTACTCACAATCAAAAGTCAATCTTTATATCAATGAACTTTATATAACCAAAAGAATTATATATATATAAAGAAGGAAAGGTAACCGATAGATTTTTTGTGAATGCTCGCATAGGCCTACTCACACAAAATCTCGTTTTCAGTTATCTTAACTTCCACTATGGTTCATCTCAGGAACACAAATCAAAATTTTTACACTGCAGAAAGAATATTTACATCATGCAAGCACGCATTTAAAATACTCTGGCAGTAATAGCCGAGTGTGTATGCAGACCGGACAGGGGTATAACTCCGGTAAATGGCTGAAAGACGTGTTATTGTGCACCACATTGACGGTCATCTTAGACACAACGCGCTATATATTATATAGATAACATCAGTTATATATTGTCGATTTATGGTAAAAGACACATTTAAGAAGTCCAAGTGCACCCCGTCCAATGTATATGTTACATAAACGGCTTCTACTTCGCATGTTCGGTGCCGACTACACACAATAAAACGGTACTTCCTGTTGTTTTTATACACGTGGTTGGGCAGTGAGGTAAAAAAAAATCCCATTATTTTCATATTAATTTTTCGCTTACAAATCAAAGATATAGCCGATACGAGCGGCATTGTATTCAAGATTCAAGCGGGCATGTGTTTTTAAATGGAAACATGGCCGTTTCCTCAAGCATTTCGGGAATTGTGACGGTTTGAACCACTTTTAGATTGAAAACACGTCTTTTAAAGCTCAATTTATTATTTCGGAAGCATTTCTGGGACTACTTTTCGTGTTTTATATTTGTTTTATATACCAATATACCAAATTATTTCTGTAAAAAAGTATAAGTTGAGGTTATAAGGGAGCTAAACGCCAAAATTTGCATAGTACGTAGCATAAGTAGGTGCCTCGTGTATAGTACGCTGCGTAAGTCGGTGCAATGTGTCGTAACAATAACACGAAACACTGCCGTTGTCGTCAGGTCTGCGTTTGTTATATTTTGTTAAGATCTTTATTTGCATTTTCTGATTTTTATTATTTTTAAAAACTTTAATTACTAAAGACGGAACCGAGTTCGTTCTTCTTGTTAACAACATTAGGTATCACTCCTACTAACACGGATGTAAGCGTGTATACATGCTATCATTATATGGGATAAAACCTGAGTATCAGATAAAACGAATGCCATATGAAACTGGCATGTCGTCGGACATAAACATTGGTATTTCCTAAAAATGAAGTACATGGCAATTGTCAACAGTTGACAAACGGACACATTATACTAATATGCCATTCATTATAGAGCCTTTGAAAATGATATTGAATATGCAAATAGCGTGACGTGTAAACCCTTTCCGTCTATCCCCTTTCCGTCCTGGTCAAAAGAAGTCATAGCAGTTAGAATGGTCTCATTTAGCCGCGCAATATATTTAATTGTTTTCCTATGTGTGTTTACGAAAATAGGAATCTCATTATCAGGATGCGGGCAGTAGCAAAAGCACTTTGCAGTCGACTAGAAGCCCTGAGGGTCAACTGTAAAAAACAAACATAATGAATTTAAACTACATTTGATTTTACAAACACAACAACTAACAGTTGTCAGGAGACCGTGCACACAACACGTGGACGTTTGTCTTTTTATTCTTAAACTTGTGTACTTTTAACATTATCCTCTTTATGTACGTCCGTCTGCGTGTGCGTTGGATTAATAATTAGATCAGCGATTTAAAAAAGTATGGCTTAAAAGAATGTATCAATCTATTTGTCAATTTGCTTGATAATGGAAGATTTCCAGCGGACAATATATCACTGATACTTTTCTTAGAAACAATTAAGTTTTGTGGACTTTCTAACACATCTGGAATGTCTTACTCAAATGAGTCGAAACGATTTTGGAAAATGGGTTATGAACTATTCCATGACAAGTTTTTTTACTTTATGGGTGGTCCAAAGAATATTGGTAACGTGGATAATGGTGACCAACGAGGACAATTAAAGCCACAAAATTCAATCATCAACTTTGCAGTTCCCAGCTTGAATATTATAAGTAGCTATGAAATGTGTGATTTAAAAATACCTAAACGAATTCCAACAGGCGTTTTGTCTCCAAAACTCGGATCTATTTCAAATGTTGATGATAAAAACAAGTACAAGCTGCGTGTCGACGGAAAAAAGTAACAGCTGGAGTAGATAAAGGTGTTAACATGCTCGGTTTTGAACGAAAGTATGTTGCATATATCGACTTTTATACTATATGTGTCTGAAAATATACCATATATGTGTTTTAGTCGAGGTCAGTGACCTTGTTTGTGCCAATCAGATCGTTATCCACTGACTCGTAACCATACCCTACCTATTTTTGTTCTTACGCCAACGAAAACATCTTTATAAGGATAGCCGTTACGTCAGAGTAATAACGTCAACGTTATTTCCATGACGTTTGGCTCCCAACGAAAACAGGATCAAGGTAAAAATTATATTTAAAGTGAATTGTTTGAGCAGGCAATATGTAGGAAGATAAACAGTTGTAACTTCTGGTACATTATTTCAGTATATGCTTTGGAATGTCAATTTCCTCGTATCTTGTGTGTTAAACACGCAGTACAAAGAAAGGATATTTTGTTATGACGGCCATCATCGTGAGTCCCTTTGACTGAGATTGTTTTCTGTCCCGCTTGGGTAGCCTACGTATGATATCTTCGACTCTTTACAGCTAAAGGAAATATTAATATAACAATGTTGAATATTTAGCTTCAATTTATGCCATCGAGGCCCGATGGATGAAAAGTACAATGTAAGTAGTGTACATGTATTACACGAGGAATAGGTAGTCTAATGATAACCGGGTCTGAAACAGATGCGATATCTCGTACAACATAGTGAGGTGGAAATTAATGTTCTAAAACGAAAAAAAAACACTTCTTTGTTTGGTGTTAACAACAATGTAACTTAAAAACTGAATAAAAACCCTCAAATAGTTGGATAGTATTATGTTATTTTTAACCGCTAATTGACACAAATGACTCGACTTATGTAGCGTACAATATACGAGGCACCTACTTATGCTACGTACTAAGCAAATTTTGGCGTTAAGCACCCTTATAACGTCAACTTGTATGTTGTTTACAGACATAATTTGGTTTAATAACACATAAAACAAATGTAATACTTCCAAGATGTAACTAAGTATATTGTCTTCCATCGGTAGTGCATTTCTACCTTGCAGCTATCACCCTCACAGTTGCCTCCCTTGCTCAAAATGGCGTAGGACGTGTTTTATTTTTAGAGCCACCGAACTGTAAATAATTGCAATTAACTGATGAATTAGCGTTTGATAGTGTTGTTTTCGCAAGGACGTGTAATTTAGGAAATATTTGGACATATTTGAACATATATTTGACTCGTGAGTAACTTGTGTGTGTGACTATTGTGTATATAGAATATTGTATAAAAACGTTAACTTTGACCCTTGTTGACCTTAATGTTAATTGAAGGTCAACGAATTGGGGGCACGCTAAATTTGAAACTCTATACTGAAGAGCAAAGTTTACGCATCATTGCTGTTACTCTGTACTAGTCAACACTAAGTATACCAAAATGAATCCCGATCAGTGTAATGCATCAACTCCAATGACAGTTGATGAGATGAACATCAAGAAACGGAAATTATCGTCACCATTCACGGATGCTGAACTAAATCCCGAGAAGAAAAATAAACATGCACGTGAATTAGACTCCTCCTATATATCAGACATAATAGAAACACCATTACTTAAAACCAAGCCTGTTCATCTTGCCGATAGTGACTTTAAGAGAATCGCCAGCATGGTCAAAGAAACCCTTACATGTCAGGTTGAATCACTTGTACAGTCAATTGTAGAAGGTGTCACACTTTCGATGAACAAGAAAATATCGGAACTTGAAACCAACAACGCGAGACTGTCAGCTGAAGTCAAGCGATTGAATGACAGGATTGCAAAGCTTGAAACCTCATCGGATGAAACCGAACAATATAGTAGGCGCAACTGCTTACGCATCGTTGGCCTTCCCGAATCACCCGAGGAGAGCACAGATAACCTTGTTATTGAAATAGCCAAAGCTTGTGATTCTGAAATTTCGATTTCGGAAATTGACAGGTCACATCGAGTCGGCAAGTCAGTCAACGGCAGACCAAAGGCCATCATTGTAAAGTTTTCTTCTTACCGAGCTCGTGACAATTTTTTTCCGCGGCAGATACAAACTCAAGGACAATAAGCGATTTCATCGTGTTTTTATTAATGAGGGTCTGACTTATCATCGGAACCAACTTTTTCACAAAGCCAGGCAACTTGTGAGAGACAAGTTTATCTCGCAGGCTTGGCCAACAGATTGACGAATCTTCATCAAGGATAAGAACGGGTCTCGCTCCAATATAAAAAAAATCTTCTGACTTGGACAATTTTTCGTAAATGCCACGCTTTATTTGCTGGCTAGTGTAGTTTCAGTCAGTTAACCGTGCACGTTTTTTAGTTGTACTCTTAACAAAGAGTCATAAAAAATTCTTATACATGTTGAACTATTTTAATGACAGTGATGTTGCCATAAGGCGTACTTAACACAATAGGTAGACACATAGTGAAATGCTATAACCATGTGGTGTGCTGAGCTCAATCAAACAAAACAGAAAAGATAAAAATTAAACATTAATATCAAATAATATTCTGTATAAAATTGTAAATTGATTTTTTGATTATCTCTGTCTAAATATGTATCTATGCACAGACTGGCTGTTATATTGTATCATGATGATATTGTTTTGCTTTGATGTGATGCGCGTATATGATAAACTGCGATACGTATGTTCTATATATCATGGTCACGACTTTGCCCAAAACAAGTGGGGTCAATATGTATTTGTACCATAATGGTTATGAGTACTGTACAAGGATGAATTTGTGTATTGAAACAAACTGGTATATACATTGTAATATGATGAATATGTATACTGTGCCGTGAGGGGAATGTGTATTGTATAAAGAATGTATGTCTACTGTACTATGATATGTGTGTATATAATACTATGTATGTCCGTATTGCTATTATGGATGTGTATAGTGTGGCATTGGTCGGAACGTCCGTATTAAGTGTATATTGTGCATTGATGGTACGTCTATATTGCTATTATGGGCGTATGCATTGCACAGTGATGGTACGTCTGTATTTCTTTTATTGGTTTGTATATTATGCCAAGATGGGTACGCCTGTATTGCTGTGATGAGTGTGTCTATTGTGCCGTGGGTATATAATGCATTGTGTTTATTGCGCCATGATGATGTGTATAGTGTCATGAGGTGTACGTATATATTGTATGAATATTGCACAACGACTGTACGTCTATATTGTTCGAATATTGCACCAACGATGGCACGTCTATATTGATATGATAGATGTGTATATAATGACATAATTGGTACGTGTGTATTGTACCATGGTGGTGTGTATATAATGACATGATGGGTACGTCTGTTTTGATATCATGGGTGTGTTTATAGTGCAATGGTGGGTACATCTGTATTACTATGTTGGGTGTTTAAATTATGCCATTATGGGTACGTTTGTTTTGCTATCACGGGTGTGTATAAAGTACATGATAGGTACGTTTGTATTGCTATTATGGGTGTGTGTATTATGCCATTGAGAGTACGTTCTTAATTTAATTATACAATCGTTAGATTTAAGCATATAGATTCAACACAATATAATTTTCATTTCACTTTATTATCTGTTTGTAAATGTTTGGCTCTTCAAGCAATATTGGTGAATACAATGTCACCATTTTTCATTTTTCTTAATCTGATTATTTGCTTTTTACATTTCTCATTCATATACTACAACCTCTTTCTTTTCTCATCTTTTTCTCTTTACTCTTGTTTGAAAGGGTTGTTTGTTGGGCCGATGCTTCTAGAATGCACATCTTTCCGATTGTCACTCATTTATATATGTGTTGTGATGCTACCCAATGGGTAGTGATGTAAATGCATGGAGGGTGGCTATCGGAAATTTTTACAATAGAAATCATCACGTTTTGATGGCACATGTGTTTAAAAGTTCTCCATTGATGTTTTATTTGTTGATGTTTCTTAAACGACTAAACTGTCTTTCATTTTTACATTTAAACATACGTAGTATCCGAAACAAACTAGAGTATATAAAGCAACATTTATTGGACTTCGATATTATTTGTTTTACAGAATCTCATTTAACGACCGATATTACTGGGATTGATTTAGACGGATACTCTGAATCATTTCGTAAAGATAACACTGCACACTCTAGTGGACTTCTAAGTTATATATCTACTTAGCTTATGTCGAAACGAATGTTAATTTTAGAATGTCCCTTTGTTGAGAGTATATGGGTAGAGGTGAACTACGGGCGGGAAAGCTGTTTACTTTGTAATGTGTATCGTCCTCCTAATACGCCTGTTTCATTTTGGAACTATTTCAGTATAAGTATAGAAAAAGCACTTGATCTATCCAAAAATATTGTCATCGTCGGCTTCATAAATGAAGATCAATTTAATATAAATAATTATCACTTAAAGAATGTCATGCTTATCAATAACTTAACTAATGTTATAACTGAACCCACCAGAACAACGCGTACCTCATCAACTCTTATTGACCCAATTGAAATTTCAGACACATATACCAGTTTGAATTCTGGTACTTTACGTGTCCCAAACGAAATAAGTGATCATAAAGCTACATATGTTTTATTTATTATGTGTTAATATTTTACCCACTATTGTTACTCGACAGGTTTGGTTTTATAATCGGGGTGATAATGAGAAAATGAACGAATTGATAATCAATTTTAACTGGGATTTTTTGAACACATGTTCTGTAGACTTGGCCTGTGAGCGTTTTACTGAATCTATTTTAGTTCTTATGCAATCTTGTATTCCTTCTAAAGAAGTACAAATTCGACCAAATGACAAACCATGGTATGACTCAGAAATAAGACGACATTCAAGACAACGTGACAGACAAAAGACAAAGGCCGTAAGGACTCAACAGATAGAAGCATGGACAAAATACAAACAATTAAGGAATAAGGTTAATAATTTGAAATCACATGCTAAAGAACAATATTTTAATAATATGGAAAACACCGTTTTAGATGCGAATGTGTCAAATTCTAAATTATATTGGAAACTACTTAAACAGTTTATTAAATCTAACAAAAACTCAGAAATAATTCCTCCACTAAAATGTACATCAGTTAATGGTGAGGATTCAGTCTATTTTAATGATGCAGATAAAGCTAACTGCTTAAACGACTATTTCGTCTCCATCTCAACAATAGATGAAAATATAAACAATAATACTCTACTTCCAGAGTGTATCTTTAAAACTAATAATACCATTGCAAACATGATCATTACTTAATCAGACATAATTGATATTATCGGTACTTTAGACCCAAATAAAGCTGTCTGAGAAGACAAAATTAGTCACAGAATTTTACAGTTTACAAAACACACTATATCTAAACCCCTGTCTATGTTATTTAATAAATCCTTACTTGAATGTAAATTTCCAGAGTCATGAAAGTCAGCTATTGTAATGCCTCTTTTTAAGAAGGGTCAAACAAACGTGCCATCTAATTATCGGCTTATATCTTTATTAAGCTGTGTTGGTAAACTTATGGAAAGATTTGTCTACAAACACATTTATAATTTTCTGATTGAAAATAAACTAATTTACACATTGCAATCCGGATTTCTTAAGGGACATTCGACAGTTTACCAACTCATAGACATCTATAACCAAATTGCTCAAGGATTGGATTCCAGACAATATACTTGTATGATCTTTTGTGATGTATCAAAGGCATTTGACCCGAGTTTGGATCAAAGGTCTATTATTCAAGTTAAGGCAAAATGGAATAAGAGGAGATATATTGAAATGGATCGAAAGTTATTTAGTGAAACGGAAACAAAAGGTTTTTATTGGTTCAAGTGTGTCAAATATTAAGGAAACATCTGCTGGTGTTCCCCAGGGTTCGTTCTTAGGTCCTTTATTTTTTCTTGTGTAAATTAACGATATAGCAGAATATCTCTTAAGCATAACTCGTATTTTTGCAGACGATACATCGCTTGCATCTTCAGCTTCTAACTTACCAGATTTAGAAGGTATTCTTAATCACGATCTTACTGTCATATCGCAGTGGTCCAAGCAGTGGTTAGTTAATTTTAACCCGAACAAAACAGAAGCAATTATGTTCACACTAAATGAAAATGTTTCTTATCCATTTTTAATTTTTGATAATGTCCCAGTAAAATTTGTTGATCAACACAAACATTTAGACATATCTTTTAGTCATAATGCAAAGTGGCACCATCATATAGAAAACATTGTAAATTCGGCTTGTAAGATTTTGGGAATGATGCGTAAAATTAAATTCCTGTTAAATAGAAAATCACTCAACCAAATATACATTTCATTTCTGAGACCCACTCTAGAGTATGCATCAGTTGTTTGGGATGGTTACACTCATTACGAAAAGGCAAATTGGAGAAAGTACAAAATGAAGCAGCGCATATTGTTACAGGATTAACTCGTTCTGTGTCTATTCAAAAATTGTATACCGAAATCGGATGGCTGTCTTTGTCACAGAGAGAAGAAAATATCAAAAATTAATTACGGCATATAAAATTAAAACTGGTTTATTACAGGACTATCTTAATAATTTATTTCCTGAAACAATAGGCGTTAATATACCATACAACATTAGAAATGCATCCGATTACATAGTTTCAAATATGAGAACACAATTATATGCAAATTCATTTATTCCCTCGTGTATTTCTTATTGGAACACCCTTCCTCTACACATACGTTGCTCAGAATCATTAATGTCCTTCAAACGTATTTTAGTCACCAATTTCTTTAACGTACAACCAGTGCCTTATTATCTTACTGGAAATAGAAAGTTATCTTTAATACACGCACGCATTAGAAATGGGTGTAGTAATTTAGGTTTTGATAAATTTACAAATCGACTAACAACAGATTCTAGATGCCCGGGTTGTGGTAACGAAAAAGAAGACGTCGAGCATTATTTTATGAAATGTATTATATTCTCAAATGAACGAATCCGACTTTTTAGAACCACACGTCGATTTCATCCTCTCAATCATCATACTTTACTGTTCGGTAAAGACACTTATACTGGCGATGAAAACTCATTTATATTCACATCTGTGCAGCAATTTATTAAAGAATTAAAACGATTTGATATTAATTAACTAAACAATATATGTGCATAAAAAGTCGGCCTGATGACGATTCTTCTAATTATAAGGTATATTAAGATAACCTTATTATTATATCATACAACCATTATTTCCAATTTCCTTTTTCTTTCTTTTTAAATCCCTTTTCTCTATAATAGTTATCTAATATCTAAATCAAATTGTTTTATTTATAATATGTTGTTTATCTGCAATTGTCATTTTGAGTATTTGTAATTCATTTTGTGTAGGGAAAGGCCGTAACTAATGTTGGTAGAACTTGTGGCCCAACCCTTTTGTTTATATATATATATATATATATATATATATATATATATATATATATATATATATATATATATATATGTGTGTGTGTGTGTGTTAAAAAGCAATAAAATATGTTTAAACTAAGCTATCACCACAAAAGATGCAATTCAAGAAAACCGAGATTGTTTACATGTACCGAAATCCATATTCACTAAATGGCACCTTCTTTTGGACTTTTTCTATGATATCACGCTGTGTTTTCATGAATTTTACTGTCAGTACTGTTTTTACCACCAACTATTTTCAAATTACACTTGATTCGTACGTTTAAGACCTCCTTGTTTTGAAATTTATATGTGTACGACAATATATGAGGGTTTTCGTCAACTGTATGCCATAAATGAATAGATGTGTTCCCAACAGGGAAAATATAAATATAGATATTGTCAGTTACACGTGTACGCTAAAACACAAGACTTTGTATTGTAAAACTATAACAGTTAAAGTGGTTCATTGAATAAAAACTCAGCAAAGTGAGTCCTTTATTATGATTTTTCCTTTCCCGGTAAAATGCCTTCCAGAAAAAAATAAGCCATTTCCTTAAATAAGCAGCCACAACCGCAGAAGCGTAAATTTATTTCACTTTCACCTAGTGCAATGTTATTAAGAACAACAAAAAGAAAATTTGATTCTCCGTTATCATCTATAAAGAAAAGACATTGGCATGAACAATTATTGGCACATTTTCTTCAAGAGACTTGTAGCACATTCTCTCCTGGAGTATACATTGCCAAAACATAATGAAAACTTCAATAAATTCACCTTTACAAATTAATAAGCGTAGGTTAAACTTTGCAGATGGGGTACATGATACATATATCAAAATATCACTACAAATGGACGAGTCACGGATATAACCCTCTTTAAGATTCGGTGTGCCAGAGAAAAATTATTTGAAGCAGAATTGAAATAGTACTTGTTCGTACTACGGATATACATGGCAGATATGCTTGTCAAGAGATTGCAAAATACGCCGTTGTGTAAATTCATACATGTGTATGTTGCATCCCATGAACAGCGTATGTTTGGATCACAATTCGTGTATATATTTATATTGACACCATGTGTTTCACTTTTATTTTTCATCAGAATTAAAAGCGTAATTAATAACCTGCATTCATATGTATGAATCAGTGTTAATTATTGTTTTTTTTGTTTTTGTTTTTTTTTTGGTTAACCAAATATAGTTCATACGGTATAACCCATTTCGTCATTTAGTGCTGGCGTGCATGCACAAGTTTCATGAAACTAAAACGTATTTACTTTCAAAGAAGTTGTGATTTTACATTACAATAAAACAAAATAATAACATGTATATTTTGATACACACACGATATAATATATTCATTGGAAAAAAAGTATACAAACGATATCATATTCAGATCGGTTTAATCAAACAAAAACAATTTTATATATAAATGCAAAGACTGATTATGAACGTAAATAAATTAATATATTAAATGTTATATAATGCAATCTGGAACAAAATAATATAAACTCGATCTCAGTAAAAAGAAAACAAATTAAAAAAATCTTGATATGCATAATACACACAGAACCTTAATTTTTCTGAACTGCAGTGTTTCAGCAAGTTATAACCAATACTGAAGCAGTTATCTCTAACGGTATGAATGAATCATAGCCTTACCAACACTTATGTGACACCCTGGAACCACGCAGGGGTTGATAATTAACTTCAATAATGAACACCAAAAATGAGGGAAAATATGTATTGAGATTAACAGTGATCATATTTAGTCTTACCTGAAACCACACAAATAAATAAATAAAGTTATGTATTTAAAACCGTTTAAGTTAAACAAATATAGTATGCAACTTACAATAAAATGGAACGGTTAAAATATTTCATGAAAATAATACACAATAAGCATTTTCAATGAGCACAAACGGCAGGGTAATACTTTAACTTCGATCAGGCCCTGGTGCAATTATTTCGATGACAAAGCCTTGCTATGAAAATATGATTTTCGCAGTAGGCTTATCTACGATATTCTAGTATATATGAATAAATGACGACATAATTTAAACGAATCGGGTTTTACGGCGTACCAACATATTATAGGTTATTCGACACCAACATGAAGGAAGGTTCCAGGATCACTCTACATGTACAATTCAACATATTAACATACAAATTAAAAAAAAAACATCAACAAATGAATATGCAGAATGAACCTAGAACCTTGATACCTGCAGAACTGCAGAGTTTCAGCAAATTGTATAGTATTACTCAAATTGTCGCTTACCGTAAGACAAAGATGTCTTTATTGAAAATAAATATGTTGAGCAAATAAGATAAGCTTCAGATAAACTTCGCGGAAACAAGCAAAATGTTTTATGTAAGACACACTTTGATATGTGCACGGAAACTAGACTTCCAGATAAATATTCTCCCACACACTGTAAACACATACGAAGGTTCAATGTGAAAAAGCATGTGCTGTTTCAGTCCCTTTTACTTTTGACCGCATTTAGGCATGAAGTACATGTATGGTCCGATGTCTCTACAACTGTTTCATTGTTGGTTGGTGCCTTTGGAGGTTTTTCACATAATAAAATTGATGTCGACACTTTTGACATTGAAATGGTTTCGGACCACAATGTTTGGCGACATCAGCCGTTAGTACAGCCTTGTTAGCAAACCTTTCGCGGCAAAGGTGACAAGTCAGTTTCAGTATCCTCTGATGAACATTCATGTTGTGTTTAAGTAAATTACATTGACTTGGAAATGCTTTTCCACACTCCGGGCATAGATACTTGTCCCCCTGTTGTGACTATATATGCCTATGATAGTCGTATTTTATATGATATTCCTTGTTGTGCACTTGGCATACATAATTCGCAGATCTATGAATTCGAATATGTCGTGATGAAGCAGATGGTGATTTATAATTCTTGTCATATACAGTGCACTGAAACCCTCCATCTATCAAAAACCCTCCATCTATCTTTAATTTGATAATCCTTGCTGCGCACTTCGCAGATCCATGAATTCGAATATGTCGTGATAAAGCAGATTGTGATTTATAATTCTTGTCACATACAGCGCACTGAAACCCTCCATCTATCTTCATAATCTCCTAAAAGTATAAAATGGACATGCAGGCGCGTACCCAGGCTATATTGAAGTGGATTCAGGAATCTACATTCCAAAAGTCGCCGGTTCGAGCCCTTCCCAGCCAGGAACTTGATTGCCTTTTATTAACTGCAAAACTCAATAATGTTTTCTACCCAGGAAGCGGACGCAAGAGTTTTTTTTACATTTACTCTAGAAACTTGTAACACTTAAACAATGTTGTGTGATCGAAACATCACACTGAGTGCCATAGTCTAGTTGTAAGGGTGTTGGGTAATCTCGTTTTAAAACAAAATAGTAATAATTACAAAATAAGTTAAACGTTTTTTTAAGGTTGATGATGTTTTATTTAATGACCGGCATTACCAGTGCAAAAAGAAACATGTATGTTACCATCATCGACGTTAGAACAGTAAGACTGTCTTCACAAAGTCACAATTTGTACTCAACTGAGCTCCCCTGGTTCTAGATAAAGTCAAATTTCTGGGCTTTCTTACCGGGATTTTTTAAATTACATTTTCAATGTCAATCTGCTGTCGTCTGTAACTATGTAGCATGACTAGTCCAGAACGGCATTCAGATCTCATGGTTGGCCTTAGATAATCCGAACTCTACGCACGACACAGAACGACCATTCCGCACTGGCGTGGTTATAAGTTCAACCAGACTGGGAAGGATATCAGGATATAGTATACTTCACATCGGAGGCTCTCAAGGTCACCACTGAGGTCAGTAAAGCACTGTCTCCCTGTTGTGCCGTCAGCTGATGCAACATACTGGACAAATCTGTGTGGTAAGCACATTGCTCTCCAATTGTCTTTTGCCTGCAACTACTTGTTAAAAGGCATTACATCCTGCGAAACTATGTCAAACTTCAAGATGCTACATCTGTACATCGAGTGAACTCACAATTTTAGAATAGGCCTATTTAAACATACGTGTACAAGGAGCCTGTCCGACTTGCACATTTAGTTTCACAAAGGTTTTGAAGTCGGTCCGTTTTTTCCATCAAGATCATCATTTTCATACTTATTTTTAAATTCAAGTAGACGTCTTGCTGAATAGTTAAACGCTTTTGCAAACTGTTGGACAGTATCAAACATATAACGTACGAATTTTCTGATACCAGCTAAAAAATCAAAATCATGTGGACCCAGCTGCGTACCTGCGTAAAGGCAGGTACGCGCCTGATTTGGTATTAAACAGAGTGGAATATGACTTAAATAAAAGTCAAATACAACAACCTTTCGACACAATACACGAACAACGTGGTGAGAGTGTCAATATGACGTCATCGAAACGAAATATATACAGTTTTAATTTTAAGAGTTAGTCATCTGCGGCGCTTTCTTTTCTAAATGAGTAACGTCTTGACCATCTATTTTTTGAAAACAACTAACTGTACTCTGATTATGTTTCTGACTGGTTGATTCAAATAATGGATCTACCTTTGCGTTTCCCTAAATTTTAGAAAAGCAAACATCGAAGATAATCAAGAAAACATTTGTATTTTCTCTACTGGGCACCAAACGCATCCATTCATTTATGGCATACAGTTGACGAAATCCCTCATATATTGTCGCACACATATGAATTTCAAAACATTGAGGTCTTAAACGGGCGAATCAAGAGAAATTTGGAAATAATTTGTGGTGAAAACAACTTACTGACAGTAAAATTCATGAAAACATAGAAAAAATCCAAAAGAATGTGTCATTTAGTGAACATGTATTTCAGCACATGTAAACACTCTCGGTTTTCTTGAATTACGTCTTTTATGATGATAGTTGCAATGTAGGAATGAACTACTAATGGAAAGCATTATACTTAGTTACATCTTGGGAGTATGCATTAAGAGAAATAATGGGTATAAAATAAATAACCGTGTTTTTCTGTGCATTGACGTTACTTTTACAAACAGAAATTCGCCATTTTTGACGCGTCCGCTTATTTTTACCGCCTAAGAACGCATACTCTCAAAATACGTTCGCCCCCTGGTAACGTATACGTTGGACGGGGTGAAGTGAGCTTGATTTGCTTATAATCCATTCTTATAGGGACTATTTATACCAAATACGAACAAGTTTGACTCATCGTAGTCTCATAATAGGGGTGAGACTAGCCCTAGGACGATCAAATAAAAAAAATATCAAATCGTTCGACAACGTGCTTTGATATGCACTAGTTAGTCTGAGAGGAGAAATATTATAAAGGCATAGGCCTATGTTTACATGACAATAAAACAAGTATTAAACACGAATATAGAATGAAAGTTCTTATCAAAACACTAAAAATACGTCGAATATAATGACATGTACATTGTTTTTCATTTTCTTACTGCGAATTTGATGTTTAATTATTAAATAAAGTTGAAATAGCGAAAAATACAGACGACTTATTTAAATAAACACCGATGACGTCATTATTTAAATTAGATAAATATCCCAAGATACAACATTCTTGGAAACATTCTGTAAACACACAATATGGCGGACAGCGAAGTTTCATGCACATGTTATCGAAATAAAACGAGTCTAGTAAATAAACTATCGGCTGATATACAAAAAACAGATGTTGGATAATGGAGGTACACATTACTGTTAAAGTTTCAACAACTGTCATTGTATGGCATTACATAATTAAATAAATACGGCATCGACTATCAGTGCATATATGCATACATGTGCGAAAACAACATGTCCAGTGTACATGATTTCACAGGAGTTTGGGGAGTGGATGATAGCGTTTAATGGGTGGTGGCCAGGTCCCCTAGCATACATAGAGACACCTCAAGCTCCTGTGCATACATTTTGACGGTTGGCCACCGTAACAGCAATAAGATGAAATTACCATTTCTACCCCCACACACACTGAGTAACTACTGGTACATACTAGCACTCTGATTAATTATATCAATTTATAAACATTAAAGCATATTTCAACAGCACATCGTAAAATCAATCTGCACATTTCACACATGTTGTCAATTGTACTGGGCAATTCCATTGTTAGCAATTTGAGTTCCAATTGATAATTGTTAAAATACTGGACATCACCTGCCTTGCTTGCGGAAGATCGTGGGTTCAGTTCCCAGCTGGGTCATACCAAATACTTTAAAAATAGTACTAGAAGTTTTCTCGCTTGACATTCAGCATTTAGAGGAGAGTTCTAGGTCTGGTCGGCCCGGTGTCAGTATAATGTGACTGGGAAGGTGTTGTATTACCTATTCATGTGTTCATAACTCATGATTACTCTTTAGCATATTCTATGTTGTAGTTACTTCCCTTTACTTAGAATAAGAACTACTCTTATAATTTGCCTCTATAATTACATGCGTTTCCATACCATGAATCACTTGCTACTTTGATACTGAGCATTAAACACCTTAGTTAGAGCACACGCCTTGTGTCGTTCATTTTAGTTCCATTACTTCAATAGTATTATTATGTGTTCCTGTGTATACCACAAACACAACAGAAGGGGTATCATACCATGTGTCTGTGGCATGATACTCCAGTGTGATACTCTTAGAATACTGTCTCAAGTAGACACCGTTGTGATATGACTGAAAAATTGACAATAAACACCATACAACAACAACACAATAATTTTGACCAAACTGGTAATACAAACTTTTGCATAAACAAAACAAAAATATTTGACCTAAAGGAATTTAGGCAACGTAATAAGAAAAAAATACCATAGACTGGTTTCTGCAAACATGGAATGGCCATCTTTCAAATTCTTCAATGGGATTAAATTGTAGAATAATTAAGCCAGATATCAAACTTGAGCTGTACCTTTCCATATTTCCAAAATAACTTGCTTTAAGCATTGTTTCATTTTAGAAGTAGTAATAACAAATTTCCTAGGATTTTTTTTTTTTGCTATAATCTGGCAGTATTACCTTTTTTGTTTGCTATTAATTTTTTACCTATTAATTTTTGCTATAATCTGGCAGTTTTACTTATTGTTCTTTGCTTTAATCTGGCAGTAATACTGTATTAACTTTTTTATTCGCTATAATCTGGCAGTATTATCTTATATTTTTGCTATAATCTGGCAGAATTATCTAGGAAAATATTCTTAAATCTGGCAGTGTTTTTTTTCTATAATCTAGCAATATTAGTCCTATTGTTTTTTTTTTGCTGTAATCTGGAAACATTATCTATTTTTTTTAGCTCTACTGTCCAAAGGTCAGCAGGGCTTATGTCATGGTAAATTTTTTGTTGTCTGTCCATTAACCTTTTTCTTGTAGATGTGATAGCACCTTTATTTTTCATTGAATCTTAACAAAACCTGCATATAAGTTAGTTATATAACCACAAGATCTCAGACGACAAGACAAATACCCTGCCACAGGGTTTATAAGCACATTTTAAGGTAGTGGGACCGTAATGGGCTATATTTCAAATCTTTAAAAGCCTTTTATTTTTATTTACTATATAATATCACTGACTAATTTCCAAAATTTTAGAAACTTTTACCGTTTAAAAAAAAAGTTATCCACATTTACTTTACCATATCCCACTTTTAAAAGGCCGCAAAAAAATTTCAAAGTCCAAAATAGGTAAAATTGCTACAATTTTATTAATTTTCAATATTTTTTACATTTTTCACCATCAGGGTATTCTAAAAGCATATGTTTTAAGAAATAATATGAGCATGCAACATTAAATTGAAAAAAATAATCTAAAATGAACTCATTTGTATTATAGCAGACAGGAGAAATCCATATTTTTGATAGTTTTGAAAAAAGTTGTTCTAAAATAAAAGTGTAGAGAATCCATTCTACTATTGGGGCATCAATACTACATGACTAACTTTTATATATATACTATTCCATAGATGATATCAAAAGATTAGGAAGTTTTACCATACGGTTTTTTCTCAATAACTTTTTTAATATGATAGGGTCAAAATTTCATAATCGGCATTTCTATAGAAATAAATGTTTATCTTAAAAGTAATGTTAATGTTTCCAAGTTTATATACAAAAACTATAATGACAAATATTATTGAAATAAAGATGTTCCCACATTATACAGAAATAGCATAAAAGCAATAATATGTCCAATAATATGTGAAAATAGAACATGGAATCAGAACCCCACCCACCCCAACCCCATTACACAGATTCATTCTCGTGCTTAAACACTTAAATTACTAATCTTGCGAAAAGTGTCAATTTCAAAACAAACATAGTATGACATAAACTATTAAATATTAATATTATGTAAAAAAGTTCACATTAACAGTATAACAGAATAGAACCCCCACCCACTCACTTGACACACACACTTCAAGTCATAAAGAGTCATTGTTTGAAATATATAGCAATCTTTGATATAACCTCATCTAATACTTTTTTGCTTTGGTGACCCTTGGTACACCATCACCATTATTGGCAGGAAATCTGCCTCTCAGTCCATCCTCACCAGAATGTTTATAAATTGTTTTCATTTGGAGCGAAACTGTAGGTTAGGAGCTCTTTCGGTGTCAATTATTTCAGAAGTTGCCCAAGTGACTACGAATCGGCATTTTGTGCACTGTAGCTGATATCGCACAGCAATTTCACAAGGTCTTCCATTTTATGTGAATGATTTGGAAACAGTTTCCTTAACACTGTCAGGGAATAATTAATCCTGATACACACTTGAAAATTGCTCTGTATTGTTGGTACGTCATATACCACTGGATAATAAAATCATTTTCCATTGAAAGCAACTAATACGACTTTAGAATTCTTTTCAAGTCATTTACAAAGTTTCTGGATAGCTGTTTGAATGTAGACTGGTTTCACACTATTACCATTGACTCTCATGGTTTCAGAATCATCATCACTATACCAGTAACCTTCTGATGGTATAGGCAATCCTGGTCTAACATAGGTGGCAAATGATTGTGAAGACTCAACTTCCACTGCAGCTATCATAGATGTAATGTGTGGCATCAGTCCACCACGTACTACAAATACAGAATAAAGTACTGTTATTATTTGAGACTGCTTTGAGCTAATATTTTCAAGAAGTGAATTATAATTGAATACTATTATTTTCTCTTTATCTTCTTCATATGTCATTTTTTGCTCATCCTAATGTCCCAAAATGACTGACCTCACTGTTGTAAATACAAATTCTCAAAATACTCAAAGTGAGACGGTAGTTTCGTGGATAGTGTTGGCAGCTCACGCCAAAGATTGCAGGTTTGATCCCCAGCTCGACCCAGTGCCTATGAAAAAGCAACACGCAGGACTGGTTCTAATCGGGAAGCGGACTCAAGAGTGCTTAATAAAAGCTCAGAGCTTTCTTCGCAATCGAGCTAAAATAAGTTGGTATAAACCAATTCAATTCATTAAAGAGAGTTTTTCATAAACAGTTCGCCTGGAAGTTTTGCATTGATTGTTAATATGAAACTAAACATCTACACGGATTATCTGACTGCATTCTATAATAGAACATATGGCAGAGAGACAATGACAGATAATGGGTATCTAGTCCTGGTTAAACTATTGCATATCTACAAAAACCCGATGACTATGTACATCATGGACTTGTATAGCTCTATATAATTCCTTGCGTACATGTAAGGACATCAATACAATTGTCACGTTAAAAAAAGCGTAAAATTCAATGCAATTAATCAATTATAAATTATTAAATACATACATGTTAAACTTTCAAAGTCTTGTGTGTGCCATTCAGCGTCTACTGCACAGAACATTGCACTTCTTGCCGGACAGGAAAACGTGGCTTACTCTGTGTGTTGACCTGACAGACCTCCAGACAGTAGAGAGCTGACAGTGAATCGCTGTCTTCAGTGTAACTGGATTACTGAAATCAACATACACAACATTCTAACTGCAATATATTATATCTTATATCATTGTATCTACATGTATATAAAAACAATTCTTACTACTTGTTTACATTTTAGTTTTATGTATTTTGTTGATATGAGACAATGTGTCTCATTATCAATATCATTCGTCTCTCACCGCTGATTGATGTGGGAAAGTTATCAACTACTTTTAGAAATGAGTGTACTCGAGTACAGGTTAAGCTTCCAGGATCCCTTAAAGAGTGGTTAGGCTAGCTGGTCGTCCGTTTGGTCTCGATGGCACGAAAATGATATTCTATATATTCAATCATCAATCAAAGTCTAGCAAAAAAAAAAAAATATATATATATATATGTATCTCAGCATTTTTTAAATTCTGGATAATTGAACAGTTTCATCACAACTAATTACTATCAGTTCTAATAAAAAAAATCAACGTTATACAACAGATAGTCATCAATACTATCTTACCTGGCTTAGTTTTGTGTTGGCTGCAAAATAGGGCATTCTTTTAGATCTTTGATGGTGTGTTTTTGCCATAGGCAACTCTGTTGACATGTCCACAGTCACTGTTCTGACGCACAACATACACATATTCGTCTAACCCTTTCTGAGCAATGCTGTCATAAGTAACTGGTACAGAGCTAGGTCTGCATAATTGACAACGTTTTAGGTTTGACAACAAAACTTCGAATACAACCAATTTTCGATCACTTTTTCCAACGCACTTCGTCGATTCTTCATTTGATATTGATACACTGGCTCTGACACATTACAAGCGGTCTGATTGCTATATGTGTGATCAATATTCCCACCAATCGAAGGAGACTTCGCTGTTTTTTTCTTTTTATTCGAACAAAAACATCTTCGACGATCGTAAAAATCCATTTTTGTTTACAACCGGAAGTGAGCAATTATCGTTTATTTATTTATTTTTTTTTTAAATTTAAAGTTAATGACGCTAAAATGATATTAAAAGCAATAAAACAAAACAGGATATGTGATTTATTGTTATGAAATAAAAAAATATCCATACATTATGTATTTATAAGTTTATTCCGATCTATACCGAGATGCTCCGAAATCGTTACGGAGGATACCGACATCGCACGAAAGTTAACGAGCCCATTACGGGTCCACTACCTTAAATGAAACTTTTTCTGTAAGTTCAAGCCTAGACCTTAGATATTTTACATGTAGCATTTCACGGAGGTACCTTAAAAGATTTTTTGAATTTGTGTCCCTGGGTTCAAATTTGAGGCATCCACAGGGATCATTTTACAGGGTACCATTTTACATAGAGTTATATAGGGAAATATTGTAGACATGATAGCACCTTTATTTTTCATTAAATCTTAAATAAACTTGCACAGCACTTATGTAATAACAATTTCACAGACAAGTTCTTGAACCAGCGTGATTCTGCCACAAATGCCATCCGCCACAGGGCTTATAAGCACATGTCAAGCAAAATGTTGTAAATGTATAAGGTCATTCACAAATGAATGAAGGAAGTCTTCATTTATAGAAGCTGGCCCAATTAATGCACATCCTTAACTATTCTCCCTTCTCTCTTTAAAGATGCATCATTTCTGTGAACAGTAAAAGATGTTTATTGTCAACAAAATTAGATAATTTTACACTACAGAGACAAAATACGATATAAATTATTGAACAGAATATTCATAATATAATTACGATGTTTGATATAAATGTGCAGTTCTACTGCTATGATTGCAAACTTATCAGTGATATGGGTGCTTTTCAAAATAATGAGTTTTTTTTCTTTTTTCTCTCCTAACTTTTAGAAAGTGTTTGGGGGCAATTCATGGACAAATCGATCTTGTTAACAAATTTGAAGAGTTTCAGCTGAATGGCTCAATCAGTAAAAAATTTATGTAAGAATATATAGCTAAATATTTCCCCTGTGCACCCAAAAAAGTGTGACATTTTACATGAAGGCTTATATTCATATTTGTTTTATTTTTTGAAACCGAATTGTATGGTTATATTTTTTTCTTTTTTATGTAACTTAACCCTTTATCATTTTACAAAACATACTTTTAATAATAATTATAAATTATTCTTACCAGATTTTAATGTCATGTGACAGAACCCCATTCATTAAAAAAAAAGAGATAAAATATATTAAATTTACTTTTGGAACGCTGCCATTCCATTTCAGCACTATTTTGTTCTTTTAATCCCTTTCACCTGTTAGCTTTGAACAAATAATCTAGTTTTATTAATTAATACATTATTTTGTCCAGAATTTAGATGCATGTCTTGATAACCAAAAATGTCCCCTGTGCACCTTTTCAGTTGTTAAGTGTCAGATTTCTATTATTCTTTAAATAAAATAGCATTCTGCTTTATTTTCCTAGAAAGAAAGTGACAAGGGGTGCAAAAACAGCTTTCAGCTTCTCATATGCAGGAATGTAAAGCATCTGCATGGTTTAAAGCAATGTCCCCTGTGCACCCTGTTTTGGCAGGGAGATAATATCATGTCATAACTGACAGATGCGATGCTATTTCCATATTCTGAGAAATATGTACATAATATTTTGGCATCACTTGATAGTTTAGCAATTGGAGGTTCAGTGTATTATAAATACTGGTAATTATTATTTTATTAGAAAGGTGTATTTTCAAAGGCTTTTAAAACTCATTTTATATAGTTTCAACATTGAGGGATATAAAATGACATATTTTAATTTAATTATTATCACAATTAAAAAACATAAAAACAGATTAAAATTATTCATGTAAGGCTTTGATATAAGCATGTATTATACCCATCAATTGGGTGCACAGGGGACGCTAAAATTTTAATATGTATAGCAAATATACCAGATTATAATTTTGTACAAAAAATGAGTACCCCAGTGGCATGGGCATCCACAATAAACCATCTGGTAAAGATTGCCACACTGAAGAGAAGGTGTCTGCTTAAAATTAGGAATGATGAAGAAAATGACACTATTGCTGATGTCATAGGTACAAGAAAAGTAGGCAGACCAACTAAATCAAATTCAAAGGTGAAATGGCAGCTAGCATACACTAGCAATGCTAAGAATCTGTGGAATTGCAAAAAAAGTCTTTGACAATTCAAGTACAGGCTGACGAAACAGAGTAAAACCATGTCCAAGCCTGGTGAAATTAAAACCATGTGGAAATTAAAAGTTGAGAAATTTCTTGAATATAATTCACGAGTCATGCCTAATAAAAAAGCTAACTACTCCAGAATTACTTTCTGGTAGGGGAATTAGGTTTAAATTCTGTGAACATGAATTGAACTATTGAATTTTATGTTATATAAAAGTGTTTAATAGTAATTGATAGTGCCTGTGCATTGAGACTAAGAACTTTATTCCACGCTATAGACAAATTTTATTCCGTTGTTCAGAAATATTTTTGTAGGGTCTAATTTTCTCTTTCAAACATGTTAACATTGATAGTATTGTTTCAAGCTCTACTATAAGTACAGTTCATCTAGTTGTTAAGATGTTTACAAGAAAAAGTTATTTAGTTAAAAAATGTTGTTAATTACAAAAATAATATTTGCTCTATAATTTGTCCCCTGTGCACCTTTTCCATAACATTACAAAGTATGTATGAATTCTGTTACTTTATATAACCATTCATGATATTTTCTTATTTTCATACCTTATATGAAGCAGTGATCATCTTGGGCGGCGCCATGTGTCAATGGCGCTATTTCATCCCCGATAGCGAATAAAAATCAGACCTAGGCGCCAAAATGGCCCGTGAAAATTCTGGTCAGCGCAAAATTTCACCCTGTCTGGGCCGAATAAAAAAAATATAAGTAATTTTCGATACTTGTACTCACACTGCAGAACATTTTGCAAGCGTTTGGGATGACTATGTCGGGCACATGATTTCCGGTGAAAATTTTATATCGGCACCTAGCTGCTTATCGTAAGTTTTGAAGGTTATGCAAGTGTTGTGGTGACCGTGATCATTTACTAAAAAACGTGCTTCTGGTGACACAGAAACAAGACACTGTATAGCCAAAATGCCCCCAAAGAAAAAAAACATGTTTAATGCAACCATCATTAGGTAGCTTCAACTTCCAAATACCCAAAAATCAAACCCCAAATCCCGAGACAGTAATTTTAGATGGGAACCTGAAAAAACGAAAGAAGTTCCGTCATTTCCAACCAAAGTGGCTATCACTCTGCAGATCGTGGCTTCATTATGATCCAGCTAAAAACAAAATGTACTGCACTCTATGTCAATCAAAAAAAAATACAAAACTGCATGACAGAAGGTACATCGGCCTTCAAAACATCTACATTGACGAGGCACATTTGTTCCCCTGACCATAGACAGGCTTTGGTTCAGTTGCACAAGGGGATATGAAGAGACATATGAGAAACTAAACAAATAACAAATATTTCAGCAGTCACTTTAATCAATGCTACACCTTATCTGTACTTTAGCCATGTATAAATCAAACAGCTGATAGTGCTGATGAAAAAATTAAAATGTTTGAAAACAATATTCATCAATTTATTCAGAAAACAAGCTAAAAACTACTAAAATATTATTTATCAACCAAATTTTGGTGCCTGGAGATGCTTCCTAAGGGGGGTTTAAAATCCCCAAAATCAATTTTGGCCGGGTGGTGGTGGTGGTGGTGGTGGGGGGGGGGGGGGGGGGGCAATGCGGCCTGAGCGGCCCCCATACCTCTGGCCTATGGCCCAGGATTTTTGGAAAGCCCAACAATCCATAATGATCATTGACGAAGTAATACATGTATGTTATATATGTGATTGTTTGCTGTTTTCTCTTAGCCACTATTTTCCCTTTGCATCATTACATGCTGTTGAATTTTCAGGCAATTGTTCTGAAAAAGTGTGATTCTGTAGTAATGTTGAGGAATATTCTATATTCTTTACCCAGAAATGTCTTAAGTAGATCACAAATAATTATTTTATGACCATAAAAGTAATTATAAATGCATGTAATATTGTCTGTCAGTATTAGGTGTCCCCTGTGCACCGAATCTCTGTAAAAATAGTTCAATTTTGAAATGAAATTTTGGCAATTTTAAGTTACAATATATTCTTGAAATTTGGTAGGTGGTCTATAAACATGCATAAGGTGAGGAAAATGTAGATTTTATCCTAATTTTATTTTTGTTTTTTATACAGCAAAAACTTTGTGAGGTAACAATTTATTTTCTATATCAAATTTGGACAAAAAGTGTGATTTTTTTTTATTTTCCTTGAACAACTGATTAATTATGCACATGACTATACACATATACCAATAACTGATGATATAATTCAGAAAATTGCATATGATTCAGTCTATGTTCCTGTCATAAGACACTTTTATGTATCACCCATATTGTTGGAAATGTTCGCAATATTTGGATTAATGGTGGAAATATTTTCTGATTTGTATATCCTGATACTTCCCCTAAGTTATTTCTGTGCAATTTGAAGTATTTATTATCATGTAAAATAGGTGACAATCATGAAGACTAGGTTTGAATTTTCAACCCCTATGTCACACTTTTGCCTCATTATTTTGGAAAGCACCCATATAGGGAGGCCTGTTTAACTTTTGCAAGAATTGAAGCACCAGCAATTTTGTAGGAGTGATCAATGCATAATGGCAGTGTTTAGGCCTAAATTAAAAGTTTGTTTGTTTGCCGCTTCCGGCCGACCAAAACAATCCCACCGTTCAGGAAAAATATTTTGGGTGTCTTTTTTGGTGTTCATTTAAAATATTCTCGGTTATTACATGTCCTTAAAAAGATTCTCTGATTGATTAAAAAAAAAATAAAAAAAATTACCTACCAACATGTACCTCTAAATGGTACGAGTCAGAAGTGGCAAACAAGCAATTTATTACGGATGGCCCTACATGTATACCTTTGTGCTAAATAACAACACAAATCTTCTGCTAAAGATGCGTATACCCTCATCTTCATTGATAAAGATACACTGGTTTATATGATGTTTTACATGTTATACATATTAACAAGGAATTATATAGAGAAGGAAATGCATCTGATTGAGATTTTGTGAACGCTCGCGTATTCACGCAAAATCTCACATTTGCTTTCAGTTATCTTAACTTCCCTTTATTCCAGGAATACAAATCAAAATTCTTACATTGCAAAAAGAAATTCTCATCAAAACAATACCATTCCCAGAAATTTGTGTTTTTAAAATTGATGACAAAGTTTGTATACTGCAGCTAAAATAATGACAGATAAGAAGAAATTTTCCTTCAAGCATCAATATCTAATTCAAGATCAATTTGCATGACAGAAACATATTTAAACATCTAAGATTACATACAACTTACAGTTAATGTAAAGAAATCAGTTGCCTGTTGATTATGAATGATTAATTTGCCAAATAATTAATCCTTCTTGTGCTGCTTTATCAACATTTAGTCAGGAGATGCAATATTCCTATCCTTCTATACAAGTCCTTAACATTAAATACAGTTCTGTGACATGGCTAAGATAGTTGAGTTAATGCTGTTCTCCGAGAGCTGTTGTTTACAGGTTGTACTTGTACATGTACATGATTTCACAGTCATGCTCCTTTCCTAGAATTTCAAATTTTTTGAAAGTCACAGATTTATTTTTCAAATTGCACATTAATATTTTTTTGGATTTCCTTTTACAAATCCAATGTATAAAACCTAATGGTATACTAAATTTAAAATAAAAGAATGCAGTGGTTAACAGATGCTCTTTGATTTGAGTCAATTATAAAATTACATTCAAAGGCCATCCTTAAAAAAATATTTGTTTGCTGTGGGACTAGTTTTTTTCGATTGGATAGGTATGTAGTCATTTTTTTTTGCTTTTTGACTTTGCATAGTCATTTTAAGGAAAAATGGACAGAAATTAAGAAAAAAAAGTTAGGCCTTAAAGTGTAATATTGTAACTGCACATTTCAGACTGGTATGATGGTAATGGTGGCTGTACTGTGGATGCCAGGCTATATAACCTTGTAAGTTAACACATTCAACATCATAATTATTTTTTTAATGGTGTGTAAAGTCCTTTTCAATACATGACAGGTTATATATGGCATACCCAGGTTTATTTATAAAGTGATAGACCTCAGAATGAATATGAGTAGAGCCACAGTCCTTTCTCAAATAACTGGCAAACTTTCTCACAGAGTTTCTGGGCTGAGCATCCCTGGAACACACAACCTCAACGATGGGTGACAAGTGATTGTCCGGTGACTGGGTCCTGGCAGTATGATAAAGTCTGCATATTTAGTGTTACATGTATATACAAACTGTGCTGGTTACATACTTCAGGTGTCAGACTTTATATATAATTATATAAGTTTTAGTCTCTGTCTGGTTCCATGTCTTTATCACTAATGCTTCAGACAAGCCATCTTTGTATTATCCTCAGCTGTCTGAAAATATCTTTTCTCTTTATGGTGGGTTTCTGGTAATGAGTAAAAAATAGACAGATTGTTTTATTTTGAAATTCTGTTGATTTACATACTGTGTGTCATGCAGATATGTTCAAATTCAATTTTGTTTAAAATATTTATATAGGTTTAAGGGACACACATCAGCTTTGGTTAATTTCTCACATTATACTGAAAATTGAGGGTTGTTTGTGGCCAAGTGGCTGAAGGCACTCTTGTCTAATTGCTACTGACCTCTCTACATTGAGGTTGTGGGTTTGAACCTAGCTTGGTCCAAAAATTTATGTCAGAAGCTATTACAGTCAGGTGCAGAAGGACAGTGGTTCTACTCAGATTCCATCTGAGGTCTTCAGAAAAAATATATACCGAAAATTATATATCTACATGATATGTACATGAATTTGACAGTAGTACATAATATTCATGTACACATTATGTAGATACATGTATATATGTACTACATATATACATGTATCTACATAATGTGTACATGAATTTGACAGTAGTACATATATACATGTATCTACTTGATGCATACATGACTTTGACAGTAGTACATATATACGTCTATCTACATGATGCGTACATGACTTTGAATGAAGTACATATTTACACAGGCCTTCTTGAATTGCCAGTTTTTTAGGTTTTTGGACTTTTGCATTTAGTTGCGTTTAAGTTTAAGATATCTATGCAACCACTAATGGGATATGAATGAAACTTTGCATGTGTATTCACCATTATCACTGGAGCACACAGAGACAAAAACCATAACTCTGGATTGCATTTTGGTACAGTTATTGCCCTTTTTGGACTTAGACACCCAGGTTTAACTTTTGTGTTTAGTTGCGTTTAAGTTTAAGATATCTATGCAACCACTCTTTAGATATAAATGAAACTTTGCATGTGTGTTAACCATCATTAATGGAACACACACAGATAAGAACCATGACTCTTGATTGCATTTTGGCACAGTTATGGCCCTTTTTGGACTTAGACACCAAGGTTTAACTTGGCGTTTAGTTGCATTTAAGTTTAAGATATCTATGCAACCACTCATTGGATGTGAATGAAAGTTCTCATGTGTGTTCACCATCATCAGTGGAACACACAGAGATAAAAAACATAACTCTGGATTGCATTTTGGCACAGTTATGGCCCTTTTTGGACTTAGACACCAAGGTTTAACTTTTGTGTTTAGTTGCGTTTAAGTTTTAGATATCTATGCAACCACTCATTAGATAAAATGAAACTTCGCATGTGTGTTCACCCTCATTAATGGAACACACACAGATAAGAACCATAACTCTGGATTGCATTTTGGCACAGTTATGGCCCTTTTTGGACTTGGACATCCAGGTTTAACTTGGCGTTTAGTTGCATTTAAGTTTAAGATATCTATGCAACCACTCATTGGATGTGAATGAAACTTTGCATGTGTATTCACCATCATCAATGGAACACACAGAGACAAGAACCATAACTCTAGGTTGCATTTTGGCACAGTTATTGCCCTTTTTCGAATTAATTTTTCAGATTAAAGTTTTATATCAGGTAAGATATATATATATGCAACCACTCATTGGACATGAATGAAACTTCGTATGTGTGTTCACTATCATTGATGGAACACACAGAGACAAGAACCATAACACTAGATTGCATTTTGGCACAGTTATGGCCCTTTTTCAACTTAATTTTTCAGGTTAAAGTTTTTTATCAGATAAAATATCTATGCAACCACTCATTGGATATAAATGAAACTTTGCATGTGTGTTAACCATCATCGATGGAACACACAGAGACAAGAAGCATAACTTTGGGTTGCAATTTGGCACAGTTATGGCCCTTTTTTGACTAAAACTTTCAGGTTAAAGTTTTTTTATTCCCCCCCAAATTTTTTTGGGTGGCATATACTAATCGCAACATCTGTCCGTCCTTCGTCTGGTATTTCGTTTCCAGCCTATAACCTTTGTCATGCATAGATGGATTTTGTTGATACTTGCTACAAATGATCAAGGTAACATGACGACGTGCCGCGAGTAAGACCCATTCCTGTACCTCAAAGGTCAAGGTCACAATTTGAGTTTGTTTGACAATACTTTGGGTTTGTGTGAGATTTCATTTACCGTCTGTAACTTTGTCATTCATAGATAGATTTTGTTGATACTTGCTACAAATGATCAACATAACATGATGATGTGTCGGTATTTAGACCCACACCCATACCTCAAAGGTCAAGGTCACACTTTGAGTTTGACAACACTTTCAGTCTGTTTGAGATTTCGTGTCTGGCCTGTAACTTTGTCATGCATAAATGGATTTTGTTTATACTAGCTACAAATTATCAACATAACATGACGATGTGTTGCACGTTACACCCAGAATTCCTCTTCAAAGGTCAAGGTCACAATTTGATTTTGTTTGATGACACTTTCAGTCCGATTGGGATTTCGTGTCCGGTCTGAAACTTTGTCACCTATTGTTAGATTTCAAAAACACTTGGCTCAATTCATCAGCATGACATTACAATGTGTCACATGTAAGACCCACATGCATACTTCAAAGGTCAAGGTCACACTTTGAGTTTAATTGACAGTCCTTTCAGTCTGTCAGATTTCTTGTCCGGTCTGTAACTCTGCTATCTTTGGATAAATTTTAAAAACACTTGGCTCCGTTGATTATTAAGAGTCGCATGTAAGACCCAGAACCTTTTCTCAGAGGTCAAGGTCACACTTTCAATTTGTTTGATATTGCTTGTATGGTCTGTGACTTTGTCTTTAACTTGGCTCAATTTATCAAGATGACATGACGATGTGTCATAAGTAAGACCTAGACCCCATACCTCAAAGGTCAAGGTCAAACTTTGAGTATTTATGACAACACTTTGAATCTGTTTGAGATTTCAAGTCTGTCCTTTAGCTTTGTCATACATTGATGGATTTGAAAAACACTTGGCTCAATTTATCAATTGATCAACAATTGATCTGTAACTTACATTTAGGGATTTTAAAATAGCTTGACACAAGTGATCAGCATGTTATGATAATGTTTCACCTGCATTTAACTGTTGAAATACCCAGACCATTACATCAGATGTCAAGGTCAAAGTTACACAAAGGTCAATGTCATGCTTTAATGAAAAACATGAAATTGCATGTCTAGTCTGAAACATCAGTCCATTACTCTTGATATTCATGGATTCATCACATATCTATTATATCAGGCCTAAATAAAAATAGTGTTTGTTTCCCCTTGCGCGACCGACCCACGAAAAAAGCACCGACTGAAAAAATTTTATTTGTGAAAATTTCTGATTTTTTTTTTTTTAATTTTTGACTGCTCCGGGCTTGTCTTAAAAATCGGACAAGCTAGTTTTCACAATACACAGGTCTGCAAATAACTCTATTCTATACAACACATGTGAAACTGTTGCTTATAGACTGAAACTAATCAGTAGAAACAATTGACCCCCACGGTGTTTACCGCATGCCCGATATTGCGACTTCGGAAAACCGCTTATGCATATTCAATTTTTATTCCTCTAATGTGATTGGGGGATAGCTTTGAACATAAATTAATCTATTTTAAATAACGGCTGTGATTGGTCGGATATCTACGACCACGGTACACACAGCGTTAAGTTCTGGTATTTTAATAAATATTTCGTAGATTTACAATAATTGGAACTGCATGTATGTAAATTTTCTTCTGTGACCAGGGGCCGGCAAAAGCACTCGTCCTGACGACTGGTTTTTGTCTGCGGACGAGTGATTTTTGCCAGTAACTAGTCCGTCAGATGAGTAAACCTTTTGGCAGAGATCGAAAAATAAACAATCTGAAAATTGTAAAAAAGGTAATGATCCAAAGTCGTTACGGTATTTACTCTTTCTATATTTCATTGCTGTAAATATAATTTGTAAATTTGACATTTAACGATCATCAACGATAACTTTATCATGCAATTTCTTGTCGAGTCCCAAAATCATTTTCTTTAGAAACCATTCGGCATAATTTTTTATAAGGTATCGAGAAGCGCATGCGCAGCTTTTTAATACCGGTTTAAAAATCAGACTTTTCGGTCTTCGGAATATTTCCCGGTCTCCGGAATATTAACAGTCTTTTTGCGTTTTACATGTTATGGAGGCTTGAATGCATTTACTTTTTATGTTTACTCCAAGCTGTTTGTATTCGGAACAAAAGCGATATATAAACATCAACAAACTTAATGTTTATTGCATGATCATAACGGTTAAAGCTAGTGGTGTACTTACTGTAAATGAAGTAATAAAACTATTTAAGGTAAGATAAGGTCACAATGTACTTCCAAAATAGACACTATTTTACTATAACTTTTTTGGACAAGTGAGTTTTCCATACGGATGAGTACTTTTTACCAGTCCACTTGCCTGACAGACGAGTGCCTTTAAAAGCTTTTCCCGACCCCCTGTTGTGAAAACGTGAACGTTGATATTTAAATCAAGTATACGGTAAAGAAAAATGTGTGGTTTCAGCGTATAATTTTCTTTGGCAGTAATGTCATGATTTAAATATAGTATTGAAAAAACAATTAAGATAAATTGTCTTTTTGATATTTGAAATATAGTTTACTAGTTGCACTTTTCTAGATCATAGACTGCCAAGTTCTCTTGGATGAATTGAATAGCTTTGTAGGCTTGACATTGTCATTGTTGTGTGTTAGGATATTTAGTAATCATAAGAAAAGAGAAAGATATTTAAAATAATTATTCGAATTAACACCTGCTCCCACACTGCCACAGAGTGACAGAACAGATATGATAGTCAATAAAGAACAAAGACAAAATACAACTTAATAAGTTGGTCATACTTATAGAGACAAAGTCAGTTCTCCCTGAATTTCTCTCACTTCTCCTGGTCTTGTTCAAACTCTAAAATTTGTGATTTACACATGCATAATGTTATAGGGAGCTAACCTTACATAAATATTAATACATTTAGGTCTATTTATGTTTAATTATTTTATATTTTACTGCAAAGTGTATTGGTAATAAAAATCTTGGCAAGTGATCTTTGATCAGGGCAAGTTAGTACTACTTCTGGTAGTTTATTTTGATAAACAATGTTCAGAAACTGTATTATTATATAGAATGAATAATACTAGAAAATTTGACTGCAGTTACTAAAACTGTTGCATTTAAAAATGTCAATGAACTATATTAAATAATGCCAACAGATTAATACTTATTATTCTATATACAGTTTCATTTTTTTATATAGTTCTGTAGGCATTTTTAAATGCAAACAGTTTAAGTAACTGCTGTCCGATTTACTAATACTAGTCATATTGTATACAGTTTCATTTGTCAATCAAAATAAACACAGTTCAGTTTATTATATATAAATGTTATACAAATACTATTCATTTTTACAGTTTTTTTTAGTTTTCAATCCTACACTTTTACAAGCAATGCAGTTAGTATTGAGCACATTTAATACATGTAATATAAATTATGTTGTTGTATTGGAATAGCCATATCAGGTAATAAAATGTTGAGTTTCTTTGTTTATCAATACATGAATGTTTTTTATGGATTTCAAAAAAAAAAAAAAAAAAAAGCCTACCTACCTACCAAGTTCTAAAATCTAGGGTCGGGCAAGGGGAAACAGAGATATTTTTAAGTGTGGCCTCATATATTGTTATTTTTCACAGACCATTTGGAGGGCATGCGACACTTATCAGTGACATTTCTTGTTATGAGATAAGATATCTATGCAACCACTCATTGGATATGAATGAAACTTCGCATGTGACAAGAACCATAACTCTTGATTGTATTTTGGCAGAGTTATGGCCCTTTTTCAACTTAATTTTTCGTCTGTAGACACCCAGGTTTAACTTTTGCGTTTAGTTTTGGTGTTTGCCTCTAATCTCAATCTTTGCATGGGTGGTGAGTTTTATCCCATCAGCGAGTTTTGTTGTCATCTGACAACTCTTGTTATCATAATCAGTATGATATAAAACATTTCAAATTAATATTATACAACTATCTACCTTTCTAGCGATCAATGGTTGAAATTATTTATCCAAGGAAAAGGACTATTGACCCAAAGCAGGAAACTATTGACCGAGACACAGTTGAGGTTAATAGTTTGCTGCTTTGGCTCAATAGTCATTTTCCGAGGATAAATGATTTTAACGTTTGACTGCTAAAAAGGTAGATTATAAGTTGTTTTATTATATTGAATAACATTAAAAAAGGTAAGTCAAGAAGTAAAAGTTTTTCACCTCACTTCATTCATACGTCCACTGCATTTTTTAACAGAGGTGTGCAAAGCATTTTTTTTATAGCTTTTGTATGTCTGTTCTCCACTAACCAATTCAACTATTAGGGTTAAATTCCTAACCTTCATAATTACATTCTTTGACTTAAAATATTTCCAACTATTAAAAGTACAATGTCACCAGTTTTTAGCTACATGCTGGATCCGCTCTTAAAGAAGATATATAAAGTTTAAGCTACTGGTAGATAGTGTTTTAAATTTTTTAAACCTATACTACATGTCTCACTCCACTATTACATTTCCCATTGGGCTCCATTGTAACATTTATGTCCAAAACAAAATGAAAAATTAAATTCTGCAGCATGTGTCTGGGCTAAAATTCTTCACTAGTCCAAGATATGCAATTATAAAGAAAAAAAAGTATACCTTGACCAGGTTGTTTTTTTTTTAAATTCAATGCTTTTTTGAGACCTATCAATTTCCAGAGTAATAATATGTCAACTATTCACCCTAGATGCGGTTCGAACCAACAATTCTGAAATGACACAGAATTGTCCAGAAAGCTGGTATCAGCATCAAATTTTCAGTGGTGATTTCTAAAATACTGACCATTTAACTCATGCTAGCAAAAAAACAAAACATTGCAGTACAAAGCCCTGAAAAAAGAAGAAAAAGAGAACTAAAGTTGTATTTCTACCTCCTTCATCTGTAGGTCCGGAGTACTCAATGGAGATAATAGTGGTGTGAGTCTTACAGGACAATTGACTCTGTGAGGAATATTTTCCCTATGTGACCTTTCTATGTTTCTGTGTTTTTATTCAGTTTGAGGACTGCTTATCTGTCTTATGCAACCCAGTTACTGCCGTAGATTTAGATATCCAGTCTATCACCAAGGGAGACTGTGAGTCCACTAGACACATGTTTATTTTCTTTCAAAGCAGGTAGAGCGTCCGCCTTGCATGTGGAAGGTCCTGGGTTCAGTCCCCGGGCAGGTCATACCAAAGACTTTAAAAATGGTACTAGAAGCTTCCTTGCTTGACACTCAGCATTTAGAGGAGAGTTCTAGGACTGGTTGGCCTGGTGTCAGTATAATGTGACTGGGTGGGGTATCATACCACGTGTCTCCGGCATGACACTCCAGTGTGACAGCGCTTAGAATACTGTCTCAAGTTGACACCGTCGCGATATGACTGAAAAATTGTTGAAAGCTACGCTAAACACCATACAAAAACAACAACAATCTATTTCTCTGTTTACAAATTTAACATATTTGAAATATATACTCTACAACTTACTGTTCATCTTGTATGAACGTTAACACACTTTTAATTTTTCATGATCTCATGATTCCCGATTATATATTGAAATAAATTGACTAGATCTTTCTGTCTGGTTAATTAGTTGTAATTCAAAGTAGTTACCAATTATAACAAATCGTACAACTTATATTATAATAACTGGTATTGGTACAATGTTTACCATGCCAAAACCTTCAATAAGCATTTGAATGAGTTTGAGCTTGGAAGAATAACTAATTGTGAGAAAATTGGCCATTACTTCATGAATCTGATATGTGACCCACCACTAAACCCTGCTGCATGATGTACCTGTAAACTTTCATGTGTTGAAAATGATCTTAAACCCATTAAAAATATTGATGATAATAATGATGAGGATAATGGTCAACAGTTAATGATGGGAGTCCTCTGTGGCTGTGTGGTCTGTGGAGCTATCAGTTAATGGGCATTTACCTCTAACAGCTGGGATAGCTCACTCCAAAAATCTTATGTGAGAAAGTTTGCCAGTTACTTGCAGATGAACAGTGGTACCGCTTAGATTCATTCTGAGGTCTCCCTCCACTAGCAAAATTGGATATGCCATATATAACCTGTTATGTGTTGAAAATGGTGTTTAGTTCTATTAATTTTTTAATGTATGGCAGGAACCTCCATATTCATCCGACCAATAAAGAAGTTCAAAAGTTTCAAAACGCATTTGCCGTAGAAGAGGACGTATTATACAACAAAAGATTTTCTGTGTAACAATTCAAAGATACGGTACGTGATGCATAGAATTTCCATTTAAATGCAGAAGAATACAATTATCTCGCTATGCTCTTAAAAAAAGCGACAATTTTCATTGATAAAAAATTGTTTTACGCATTTACTTCTATACATAGTGACATCATCTGGAGGGGGGTGGGAGGGGGGGGGGGGGGCTATAATCTCTAACTTCATTCGACTGTAATCAGGTGTAATCATTAGCTGGGTGAAATATCGACATATTATCGATATAATAACTCGTAGTTTGAGTAAAAGTGATTGTTAGTGTAATTTCATTCACTATTGAATGTCCTCTTTGATTTTGATAGTAAAATAAAGAAATTAAGCAGGGGGCTATTTTTGTTGTTGGCAGAAAAACGCGCCAATTTTAATCGGTCATCTTATGCAAGCAGTGTTTTGATGTTGATGTACAGATCCACCACTCAAAGTAATTGATTTAAAATATACATTCATAATTTCATATATATATTTACCTTTATCATAATTATACTGTTGTATTGCTTCTCAATTTTTTCTGCTAATAAGTTTATCCAAACATATTTAAATGTAATTAGGTAATCCAACTGTTATGTTTGTTGTGTCTGTGTTGTATTTTTTAGATTGATTAAATCTAGGTCACGCAAAACCATTTATAATGCAACTAATTGATAATTTATATTGTTGATTGAAAGCTTTATGAGAATTGAACATAACTAAAGTCAATATTCACGTAAATCTGTAAGTAGTTCATGTTTGTTTTGTTCTGGACAAAGAGTTCTTGATAATGTGTGGTATATTCTCGGACAATCAGGAACATTTTGTGCTGAATGCGTTTCGTTATCCATAAATCATTACTATTGAACTGGAGATATTAAAATTGACTGGAATTATAGCACAAAATATATGATTGCCAGTCTGAAGATGATTCATGGAAAAACAAAATCTGGAGTTGAAGTTGAAATTTAATATATAAATCTGGAACTGAATCGTTGAAATTAATGCTTCAGGAGTTGGACAAGTTGAGAGTTCAGATGACTCATTTGATCAATACTCTATCACAAAGTCAAACGTCAGAATATGAAGGTTTATTTGTCAAGCTTTCATATAGGTTGTTCATGTTGATAACTTTTATGTTGAGATGTGGAAAGGATTCCTGGACCACCACATTACCAGTTTACAAAATTCCCTGTAAATGGCAATTTTCACCAGGGTCATCGAATATTCAGTCAATTTTCACAAGGAAGACAGTGTGTACCATGTTGTTCAGCATATTTTGCAAATGCAATATTAAAACCGTTTGATAGGAACTGTTGGAAAAGTATTGATATGGACTCTGTATTGTATGCAGGAGATTATTTATACAGATACACAGAAGAAATATCAAACACACCACATTCTTTTCTAAATCCCAATGAATTGCTTTCTTCCCGAACCTATATGTTTCGAATTAACACAAGCAGCGAGCCTACCCTCAGGCCTTTGAGGCCTATGATTTGTTTATTGTCTTTGTGTGTACGATTGTTTTTCTACTAACAATGGCCATATTAAATATTGTTTATATTTATAATAAGATCCTTGAGAATGATGATGATTTAAAGAATTGTACTTACCTAAACTTATTTATTTCACATCGATCCTGGAAAAAGTTCTTACAACTTGGGCAACTCAGACTCAAACTGTTCCTGGGTAGAACCAGTACTGAGTATATGTATGTGAGGAGAAATGTTCCTGGGTAGAACCAGTACTGAGTATATGTATGTGAGGAGAAAGTGTTCTGGGTAGAACCAGTACTGAGTATATGTATGTAAGGAAAAGTGTTCCTGGGTAGTACCAGTACTGAGAATATGTATGTGAGGAGAAAATGTTCCTGTGTAAAACCAGTACTGAGTATATGTATGTGAGGAGAAAATGTTACTGGGTAGAACCAGTACTGATTATATGTATGTGAGGAGAAAGTGTTCCTGGGTAGAACCAGTACTAAGTATATGTATGTGAGGAGAAAATGTTCCTGCGTAAAACCAGTACTGAGTATATGTATGTGAGGAGAAAATGTTACTGGGTAGAACCAGTACTGATTATATGTATGTGAGGAGAAAGTGTTCCTGGGTAGAACCAGTACTAAGTATATGTATGTGAGGAGAAAATGATCCTGGGTAGAACCAGTACTGAGTATATGTATGTGAGGAGAAAGTGTTCCTGGGTAGAACTGGTACTGAGAGTATGTATGTGAGGAGAAAATGATCCTGGGTAGAATCAGTACTGAGTACATGTATATATATGTGAGGAGAAAGTGTTTCTGGGTAGAACCAGTACTGAGTATATGTATGTGAGGAGAAAGTGTTCCTGGGTAGAACCAGTACTGAGTATATGTATGTGAGGAGAAAGTGTTCTTGGGTAGAACTAGTACTGAGTGTATGTATGTGAGGAGAAAATGTTCTTAGGTAGAACCAGTACTGAGTATATGTATGTGAGAAGAAAGTGTTCCTGTGTAGAACCAGTACTGAGTATTATATTATGTATGTGAGAAGAAAGTGTTCCTGTGTAGAACCTGTACTGAGTATTATATTATGTATGTGAGAAGAAAGTGTTCCTGTGTAGAACCAGTACTGAGTGTATGTATGTGAGGAGAAAGTGTTTCTGGGTAAACCAGTACTGAGTATAATATTATGTATGTGAGAAGAAAATGTTCCTGGGTAGAACCAGTACTGAGTATATGTATGTGAGGAGAAAGTGTTCCTGGGTAGAACTAGTACTGATTGTATGTATGTGGAAGAAAATGTTCCTAGATAGAACCAGTTCTGATATTATGTATGTGAGGAGAAAATGATCCTGAGTAGAACCAGTACTGAGTATAAATATGTGAGGAGAAAGTGTTCCTTGTTAGAACCAATACTGAGTATATGTATGTGAAGAGAAAGTGTTCCTGGGTAGAACCAGAACTGAGTATATGTATGTGAGGAGAAAGATTTCCTGGGTAGAACTAGTACTGAGTGTATGTATGTGAGGAGAAAGTGTTTCTGGGTAGAACCAGTACTAAATATATGTATGTGAGGAGAAAGTGTTCCTGGGTAGAACCAGTACTGAGTATATCTATGTGAGGAGAAAGTTTTTTCTGGTTAGAACCAGTACTGAGTATATGTATGTGAGGAGAAAGTGTTCCTGGCTAGAACCAGTACTGAGTATATGTATGTGAGGAGAAAATGTTTCTGTGTAAACCAGTACTGAGTATATGTATGTGAAGAGAAAATGTTCCTGGTTAGAACCAGTACTGAGTATATGTATGTGAGTAGAGAATGATCCTGGATAGAACCAGTACTGAGTATATGTATGTGAGGAGAAAGTGTTCCTGGGTAGAACCAGGACTGAGTGTATGTATGTGAGGAGAAAATGTTCCTAGGTACAACCAGTACCGAGTATTTGTATGTAAGGAGAAAATGTTCCTAGATAGAATCAGCACTGAGTATATGTATGTGAGGAGAAAGTGTTCCTGGTTAGAACCAGTACTGAGTATATGTATGTGAGGAGAAAGAATTCCTGGGTAGAACTAGTACTGAGTGTATGTATGTGAAGAGAAAATGTTCCTAGATAGAACCAGTACCGAGTATTTGTATGTGAGGAGAAAATGTTCCTAGGTAGAACCAATACTGAGTATATGTATGTGAGGAGAAAAAATTCCTGGGTAGAACTAGTACTGAGTGTATGTATGTGAAGAGAAAATGTTCCTAGATAGAACCAGTACCGAGTATTTGTATGTGAGGAGAAAATGTTCCTAGGTACAACCAGTACTGAGTATATGTATGTGAGGAGAAAGTGTTCCTGGGTAGAACTAGTACTGATTGTATGTATGTGAAGAGAAAGTGTTTCTGGGTAGAACCAGTACTGAGTATATGTATGTGAGGAGAGAATGATCCTGGATAGAACCAATACTGAGTATTTGTATGTGAGGAGAAAGTGTTCCTGGGTAGAACCAGTACTGAGTATATGTATGTGAAGAGAAAGTGTTCCTGGTTAGAACCAATACTGAGTATTTGTATGTGAGGAGAAAGTGTTCCTGGGTAGAACCAGTACTGAGTATATGTATGTGAAGAGAAAGTGTTCCTGGTTAGAACCAGTACTGAGTATATGTATGTGAGGAGAAATTGTTTCTGGTTAGAACCAGTACTGAGTATATGTATGTGAGGAGAGAATGATACTGGATAGAACCAATACTGAGTATATGTATGTGAGGAGAAATTGTTTCTGGTTAGAACCAGTACTGAGTATATGTATGTGAGGAGAAATTGTTTCTGGTTAGAACCAGTACTGAGTATATGTATGTGAGGAGAAAGTGTTCCTGGTTAGAACCAGTACTGAGTATATCTATGTGAGGAGAAAGTGTTCCTGGGTAGAACCAGTACTGAGTGTATGTATGTGAAGAGAAAATGTTCCTGTGTAGAACCAGTACTGAGTATATGTATGTGAGGAGAAAGTGTTCCTGGTTAGAACCAGTACTGAGTATATGTATGTGAGGAGAAAGAATTCCTTGGTAGAACTAGTACTGAGTGTATGTATGTGAAGAGAAAATGTTCCTAGGTAGAACCAGTACCGAGTATTTGTATGTGAGGAGAAAGTGTTCCTGGTTAGAACCAGTACTGAGTATATGTATGTGAGGAGAAAGTGTTCCTGGGTAGAACTAGTGCTGAGTGTATGTATGTGAGGAAAAAATGTTCCTAGGTAGAACCAGCACTGAGTATATGTATGTGAGGAGAAAGTGTTCCTGGTAAGAACCAGTACTGAGTATATGTATGTGAGGAGAAAGTGTTTCTGGGTAGAACCAGTACTGAATATGTGTATGTGAGGAGAAAGTGTTCCTGGTTAGAACCAGTACTGAGTATATGTATGTGAGGAGAGAATGATCCTGGATAGAACCAGTACTGAGTATATGTATGTGAGGAGAAAGTGTTCCTGGTTAGAACCAGTACTGAGTATATGTATGTGAGGAGAAAGTGTTTCTGGGTAGAACCAGTACTGACTATGTATGTGAGGAGAAAGTGTTCATGGTTAGAACCAGTACTGAGTATATGTATGTGAGGTGAAAGTGTTTCTGGTTAGAACCAGTACTGAGTATATGTATGTAAGGAGAAAATGTTCCTAGGTAGAACCAGCATTGAGTATATATATGTGAGGAGAAAGTGTTCCTGGTTAGAACCAGTACTGAGTGTATGTATGTGAGGAGACAGTGTTTCTGGGTAGCACCAGTACTGAGTATATGTATGTGAGGAGAAAATGTTCCTGGTTATAACCAGTACTGAGTATATGTATATGAGGAGAAAGTGTTCCTGGTTAGAACCAGTACTGAGTATATGTATGTGAGGAGAAAGTGTTCCTGGGTAGAACCAGTACTGAGTATATGTATGTGAAGAGAAAATGTTCCTGTGTAGAACCAGTACTGAGTATATGTATGTCAGGAGAAAGTGTTCCTGGTTAGAACCAGTACTGAGTATATGTATGTGAGGAGAAAGTGTTCCTGGGTAGAACCAGTACTGAGTATATATATGTGAAGAGAAAATGTTCCTGTGTAGAACCAGTACTGAGTATATGTATGTGAGGAGAAAGTGTTCCTGGTTAGAACCAGTACTGAGTATATGTATGTGAGGAGAAAGTGTTCCTGGGTAGAACCAGTACTGAGTATATGTATGTGAATAGAAAATGTTCCTGTGTAGAACCAGTACTGAGTATATGTATGTGAAGAGAAAATGTTCCTGTGTAGAACCAGTACTGAGTATATGTATGTGAGGAGAAAGTGTTCCTGGTTAGAACCAGTACTGAGTATATGTATGTGAGGAGAAAGAATTCCTGGGTAGAACTAGTACTGAGTGTATGTATGTGAAGAGAAAATGTTCCTAGGTAGAACCAGTACCGAGTATTTGTATGTGAGGAGAAAGTGTTCCTGGTTAGAACCAGTACTGAGTATATGTATGTGAGGAGAAAGTGTTCCTGGGTAGAACTAGTACTGAGTGTATGTATGTGAGGAGAAAATGTTCCTAGGTAGAACCAGCACTGAGTATATGTATGTGAGGAGAAAGTGTTCCTGGTTAGAACCAGTACTGAGTATATGTATATGAGGAGAAAGTGTTTCTGGGTAGAACCAGTACTGAGTATATGTATGTGAGGAGAAAGTGTTCCTGGTTAGAACCAGTACTGAGTATATGTATGTGAGGAGAGAATGATCCTGGATAGAACCAGTACTGAGTATATGTATGTGAGGAGAAAGTGTTCCTGGTTAGAACCAGTACTGAGTATATGTATGTGAGGAGAAAGTGTTCCTGGGTAGAACCAGTACTGAGTGTATGTATGTGAGGAGAAAGTGTTCCTGGTTAGAACTAGTACTGAGTATATGTATGTGAGGAGAAAGTGTTTCTGGGTAGAACCAGTACTGAGTATGTATGTGAGGAGAAAGTGTTCCTGGTTAGAACCAGTACTAAGTATATGTATGTGAGGTGAAAGTGTTTCTGGTTAGAACCAGTACTGAGTATATGTATGTGAGGAGAAAGTGTTTCTGGGTAGAACCAGTACTGAGTATATGTATGTGAGGAGAGAATGATTCTGGAAAGAACCTGTACTGAGTATATGTATGTGAGGAGAAAATGTTCCTGGTTAGAAACAGTACTGAGTATATGTATGTGAGGAGAAAGTGTTTCTGGGTAGAACCAGTACTGAGTATATGTATGTGAGTAGAAACAGATCCTGGGTAGAACCAGTACTGAGTATATGTATGTGAGGAGAAAATAATCCTGGGTAGAACCAGTACTGAGTATATGTATGTGAGGGGAAAGTGTTCCTGGGTAGAACCAGTACTGAGTATATGTATGTGAAGAGAAAATGTTCCTGTGTAGAACCAGTACTGAGTATATGTATGTGAGGAGAAAATGATCCTGTGTAGAACCAGTACTGAGTATATGTATGTGAGGAGAAAGTGTTCCTAGGTAGAACCAGTACTGAGTATATGTATGTGAGGAGAAAGTGTTCCATGGTAGAACTGGTACTGAGTGTATGTATGTGAGGAGAAAATGATCCTAGGTAGAATCAGTACTGAGTACATGTATATATATGTGAGGAGAAAGTGTTTCTGGGTAGAACCAGTACTGAGTATATGTATGTGAGGAGAAAGTGTTCCTGGGTCGAACCAGTACTGAGTATATATATGTGAGGAGAAAGTGTTCTTAGGTAGAACCAGTACTAAGTATTTGTATGTGAGGAGAAAGTGTTTCTGGGTAGAACCAGTACTGAGTATATGTATGTGAGTAGAAAATGTTCTTAGGTAGAACCAGTACTGAGTATTTGTATGTGAGAAGAAAGTGTTTCTGGGTAGAACCAATACTGAGTATATGTATGTGAGAAGAAAATGTTCCTGGTTAGAACCAGTACTGAGTAGATGTATGTGAGGAGAAAGTGTTCCAAGGTAGAACCAGTACTGAGTATATGTATGTGAGGAGAAAGTGTTCCTGGGTAGAACTAGTACTGAGTGTATGTATGTGAGGAGAAAATGATCCTAGGTAGAATCAGTACTGAGTACATGTATATGTATGTGAAGAGAAAGTGTTTCTGGGTAGAACCAGACCTGAGTATATGTATGTGAGGAGAAAGTGTTCCTGGGTAGAACCAGTACTGAGTATATATATGTGAGGAGAAAGTGTTCTTAGGTAGAACCAGTACTAAGTATTTGTATGTGAGGAGAAAGTGTTTCTGGGTAGAACCAGTACTGAGTATATATATGTCAGGAGAAAGTGTTCCTGGGTAGAACCAGTACTGAGTATATATATGTGAGGAGAAAGTGTTCTTAGGTAGAACCAGTACTAAGTATTTGTATGTGAGGAGAAAGTGTTTCTGGGTAGAACCAGTACTGAGTATATGTATGTGAGGAGAAAGTGTTTCTGGGTAGAACCAGTACTGAGTATATGTATGTGAGTAGAAAATGTTCTTAGGTAGAACCAGTACTGAGTATATGTATGTGAGTAGAAAATGTTCTTAGGTAGAACTAGTACTGAGTATTTGTATGTGAGGAGAAAGTGTTTCTGGGTAGAACCAGTACTGAGTATATGTATGTGAGTAGAAAATGTTCTTAGGTAGAACCAGTACTGAGTATTTGTATGTGAGAAGAAAGGGTTTCTGGGTAGAACCAGTACTGAGTATATGTATGTGAGAAGAAAATGTTCCTGGTTAGAACCAGTACTGAGTATATGTATGTGAGGAGAAAGTGTTTCTGGGTAGAACCAGTACTGAGTATATGTATGTGAGGAGAAACTGATCCTGGGTAGAACCAGTACTGAGTATATGTATGTGAGGAGAAAATGATCCTGGGTAGAACCAGTACTGAGTATATGTATGTGAGGGGAAAGTGTTCCTGGGTAGAACCAGTACTGAGTATATGTATGTGAAGAGAAAATGTTCCTGTGTAGAACCAGTACTGAGTATATGTATGTGAGGAGAAAATGATCCTGGGTAGTACCAGTACTGAGTATATGTATGTGAGGAGAAAGTGTTCCAAGGTAGAACCAGTACTGAGTATATGTATGTGAGGAGAAAGTGTTCCTGGGTTGAACTAGTACTGAGTGTATGTATGTGAGGAGAAAATGATCCTAGGTAGAATCAGTACTGAGTACATGTATATATATGTGAGGTGAAAGTGTTTCTGGGTAGAACCAGTACTGAGTATATGTATGTGAGGAGAAAGTGTTCTTAGGTAGAACCATTACTAAGTATTTGTATGTGAGGAGAAAGTGGTTCTGGGTAGAACCAGTACTGAGTATATGTATGTGAGTAGAAAATGTTCTTAGGTAGAACCAGTACTGAGTATTTGTATGTGAAGAGAAAGTGTTTCTGGGTAGAACCAGTACTGAGTATATGTATGTGTGGAGAAAGTGTTCCTGGGTCGAACCAGTACTAAGTATATATATGTGAGGAGAAAGTGTTCTTAGGTAGAACCAGTACTAAGTATTTCTATGTGAGGAGAAACTGTTTCTGGGTAGAACCAGTACTGAGTATATGTATGTGAGTAGAAAATGTTCTTAGGTAGAACCAGTACTGAGTATTTGTATGTGAGAAGAAAGTGTTTCTGGGTAGAACCAGTACTGAGTATATGTATGTGAGAAGAAAATGTTCCTGGTTAGAACCAGTACTGAGTATATATATGTGAGAAGAAAATGTTCCTGGTTAGAACCAGTACTGAGTTTATGTATGTGAGGAGAAAGTGTTTCTGGGTAGAACCAGTACTGAGTATATGTATGTGAGAAGAAAATGTTCCTGGTTAGAACCAGTACTGAGTATATGTATGTGAGGAGAAAGTGTTTCTGGGTAGAACCAGTACTGAGTTTATGTATGTGAGGAGAAACTGATCCTGGGTAGAACCAGTACTGAGTATATGTATGTGAGAAGAAAATGTTCCTGGTTAGAACCAGTACTGAGTTTATGTATGTGAGGAGAAAGTGTTTCTGGGTAGAACCAGTACTGAGTTTATGTATGTGAGGAGAAACTGATCCTGGGTAGAACCAGTACTGAGTATATGTATGTGAGGAGAAAATGATCCTGGGTAGAACCAGTACTGAGTATATGTATGTGAGGGGAAAGTGTTCCTGGGAAGAACCAGACCTGAGTATATGTATGTGAAGAGAAAATGTTCCTGTGTAGAACCAGTACTGAGTATATGTATGTGAGGAGAAAATGATCCTGGGTAGTACCAGTACTGAGTATATGTATGTGAGGAGAAAGTGTTCCAAGGTAGAACCAGTACTGAGTATATGTATGTGAGGAGAAAGTGTTCCTGGGTAGAACTAGTACTGAGTGTATGTATGTGAGGAGAAAATGATCCTAGGTAGAATCAGTACTGAGTATATGTATGTGAGGAGAAAGTGTTTCTGGGTAGAACCAGTACTGAGTATAAATATGTGAGGAGAAAGTGTTCCTGGGTAGAACCAGTACTGAGTATATATATGTGAGGAGAAAGTGTTCTTATGTAGAACCAGTACTAAGTATGTGTATGTGAGGAGAAAGTGTTCCTGGGTAGAACCAGTACTGAGTATATATATGTGAGGAGAAAGTGTTCTTAGGTAGAACCAGTACTAAGTATGTGTATGTGAGGAGAAAGTGTTTCTGGGTAGAACCAGTACTGAGTATTTGTATGTGAGGAGAAAATGTTCCTGGGTAGAACCAGTACTGAGTATATGTATGTGAGGAGAAAGTGTTCCTGGGTAGAACCAGTACTGAATATATGTATTTGAGGAGAACGTGTTCCTAGGTAGAACCAGTACTGAGTATATGTATGTGAGTAGAAAATGTTCTTAGGTAGAACCAGTACTGAGTATTTGTATGTGAAGAGAAAGTGTTTCTGGGTAGAACCGGTACTGAGTATATGTATGTGAGGAGAAAATGTTCCTGGGTAGAACCAGTACTGAGTATATGTATGTGAGGAGAAAGTGTTCCTGGGTAGAACCAGTACTGAATATATGTATTTGAGGAGAAAGTGTTCCTAGGTAGAACCAGTACTGAGTATATGTATGTGAGGAGAAAGTGTTCCTGGGTAGAACCAGTACTGAGTGTATGTATGTGAGGAGAAAATGATCCTAGGTAGAATCAGTACTGAGTACATGTATTTATATGTGAGGAGAAAGTGTTTCTGGGTAGAACCCGTACTGAGTATATGTATGTGAGGAGAAAGTGTTCCTGGGTAGAACCAGTACTGAGTATATATATGTGAGGAGAAAGTGTTCTTGGGTAGAACTAGTACTGAGTGTATGTATGTGAGTAGAAAATGTTCTTAGGTAGAACCAGTACTGAGTATTTGTATGTGAGGATAAAGTGTTTCTGGGTAGAACCAGTACTGAGTATATGTATGTGAGAAGAAAATGTTCCTGGGTAGAACCAGTACTGAGTATATGTATGTGAGGAGAAAGTGTTCCTGGGTAGAACTAGTACTGAGTGTATGTATGTGAGGAGAAAATGTTCCTAGGTAGAACCAGTTCTGATATTATGTATGTGAGGAGAAAATGATCCTGAGTAGAACCAGTACTGAGTATAAATATGTGAAGAGAAAGTGTTCCTGGTTAGAACCAGTACTGAGTATATGTATGTGAGGAGAAAGTGTTTCTGGGTAGAACCATTACTGAGTATATGTATGTGAGAAGAAAATGTTCCTGGGTAGAACCAGTACTGAGTATATGTATGTGAGGAGAAAGTGTTCGTGAATAGAACTGGTACTGAGTGTATGTATGTGAGGAGAAAATGTTCCTAGGTAGAACCAGTTCTGATATTATGTATGTGAGGAGAAAATGATCCTGAGTAGAACCAGTACTGAGTGTATGTATGTGAGGAGAAAGCGTTCCTGGGTAGAACTAGTACTGAGTGTATGTATGTGAGGAGAAAATGTTCCTGGTTAGAACCAGTACTAAGTACATGTATATGTATGTGAGGAGAAACTGTTTCTGGGTAAAAGCAGTACTGAATATATGTATGTGAGGAGAAAGTGTTCCTGGGTAGAACCAGTACTGAGTATATGTATGTGAGGAGAAAGTGTTCCTGGGTAGAACCAGTACTGAGTATATGTATTAGAGGAGAAAATGTTTCTTGGTAAAACCAGTACTGAGTATATGTATGTGAGGAGAAAGTGTTCCTGTTTAGAACCAGTACTGAGTGTATGTATGTGAGGAGAAATTGTTTCTTGGTAAAACCAGTACTGAGTATATGTATGTGAGGAGAAAGTGTTCCTGGGTAGAACCAGTACTGAGTATATGTATGTGAGGAGAAAGTGTTCCTTGGTAGAACCAGTACTGAGTATATGTATGTGAGGAGAAAGTGTTCCTGGGTAGAACCAGTACTGAGTATATGTATGTGAAGAGAAAGTGTTCCTGGGTAGAACTAGTACTGAGTGTATGTATGTGAGGAGAAACTGATCCAGGGTAGAACCAGTACTGAGTATATGTATGTGAGGAGAAAGTGTTTCTGGTTAGTACCAGTACTGAGTATATATATGTGAGGAGAAAGTGTTTCTGGGTAGAACCAGTTCTGAGTATATGTATGTGAGGAGAAACTGATCCTGGGTAGAACCAGTAATGAGTATATGTATGTGAGGAGAAAGTGTTCCTAGGTAGAACCAGTACTGAGTATATGTATATGAGGAGAAAGTGTTTCTGGGTAGAACCATTACTGAGTTTATGTATGTGAGGAGAAACTGATCCTGGGTAGAACCAGTAATGAGTATATGTATGTGAGGAGAAAGTGTTCCTAGGTAGAACCAGTACTGAGTATATGTATATGAGGAGAAAGTGTTCCTGGGTAGAACCAGTACTGAGTATATGTATATGAGGAGAAAGTGTCCTGGGTAGAACCAGTAATGAGTATATGTATGTGAGGAGAAAGTGTTCCTGGGTAGAACCAGTACTAAGTATATGTATGTGAGAAGAAAGTGTCCAGGGTAGAACCAGTACTGAGTATATGTTTGTGAGGAGAAAGTGTCTCACTAAAGGACTGTATACATATCTGTGGCAGAGAGTGAAGCCAATGTTCCTCTGATCTTTGGTCCGATGTTCTTCCATTGGACCACGCTGTGATAAGGTGGTGAATATGTTGATGTATATGATGATGATGATGCAGATGATGATGATGATGATGATGATTATCATGTTGACTCTAGTGCAATGTCAAGTTAAACAAAAATGGTTAAGCAATATGCTATATTAAGTGAATTTTTTCACTATTATATATATATTATGTCCTACAGGAATCCTGAAGGTCTACCTATGGACTGTGTATCATCTCCATCAGTGTGTCTGCTAAGTGAAGCTGAATCTGCAGATGATGTGGTGGATGACCTAGACATGTTGTGTTTACCCTTGGATCATCCAGGCTGTGGGCGGAGTTATCAGGTGGGGGTAAAGGATCGCAGCTTAGATTGCTCACTTCCATACAAGAACAGGTATAATGCTGTGTTACTGGAGAATAAACGCTAGATTTGTATTAATGATGAAGCTCCAACCTTATCTGTGATTTATTCACTTCCATACAAGAACAGGTGAAATGCTGAAGCTTCCATTACCATTTTTAAAGTCTTTGGTATGACCCGGCTGGGGATCGAACCCTCAACCTTCCGCATGAGAGGCGGACGCTCTACCAATCGACCAAGCTGTGGTCTACTTCCATACAGGAACTGGTTTATATGCTGTGTAACTGGGGAATACACACTAGATCTGTATTAATGATGGAGCTCCAACCTTATCTGTAATTTATTCACTTCCATACAGGAACAGGTATATATGCTGTAACTGGAGATTACTTGCTAGAACTGCAATAATGATGGAGCACCAACCTTATCTGTGATTTATTCACTTCCATACAGGAACAGGTATATATGCTGTAACTGGAGATTACTTGCTAGAACTGCAATAATGATGGAGCACCAACCTTATCTGTGATTTATTCACTTCCATACAGGAACAGGTATATATGCTGTAACTGGAGATTACTTGCTAGAACTGCAATAATGATGGAGCACCAACCTTATCTGTGATTTATTCACTTCCATACAGGAACAGGTATATATGCTGTAACTAGAGATTACTCGCTAGATCTGCAATAATGATGGAGCTCCAACCTCATCTGTAATTTATTCACTTCCATACAGGAACAGGTATATATGCTGTAAGTGGAGATTACTTGCTAGATCTGCAATATTGATGTAGCTCCAACCTCATCTGTGATTTATTCACTTCCATACAGGAACAGGTATATATGCTGTAACTAGAGATTACTTGCTAGATCTGCAATAATGATGGAGCTCCAACCTCATCTGTAATTTATTCACTTCCATACAGGAACAGGTATATATGCTGTAATTGGAGATTACTTGCTAGATCTGCAATAATGATGTAGCTCCAACCTCATCTGTGATTTATTCACTTCCATACAGGAACAGGTATATATGCTGTAACTAGAGATTACTTGCTAGATCTGCAATAATGATGGAGCACCGACCTTATCTGTGATTTATTCTCTTCCATACAGGAACAGGTATATATGCTGTAACTAGAGATTACTCGCTAGATCTGCAATAATGATGTAGCTCCAACCTCATCTGTGATTTATTCACTTCCATACAGGAACAGGTATATATGCTGTAACTGGAGATTACTTGCTAGATCTGCAATAATGATGGAGCACCAACCTTATCTGTGATTTATTCACTTCCATACAGGAACAGGTATATATGCTGTAACTAGAGATTACTCGCTAGATCTGCAATAATGATGGAGCTCCAACCTCATCTGTAATTTATTCACTTCCATACAGGAACAGGTATATATGCTGTAATTGGAGATTACTTGCTAGATCTGCAATAATGATGTAGCTCCAACCTCATCTGTGATTTATTTACTTCCATACAGGAACAGGTATATATGCTGTAACTAGAGATTACTTGCTAGATCTGCAATAATGATGGAGCTCCAACCTCATCTGTAATTTATTCACTTCCATACAGGAACAGGTATATATGCTGTAATTGGAGATTACTTGCTAGATCTGCAATAATGATGTAGCTCCAACCTCATCTGTGATTTATTCACTTCCATACAGGAACAGGTATATATGCTGTAACTGGAGATTACTTGCTAGATCTGCAATAATGATGGAGCACCAACCTTATCTGTGATTTATTCACTTCCATACAGGAACAGGTACATATGCTGTAACTAGAGATTACTCGCTAGATCTGCAATAATGATGGAGCACCAACCTTATCTGTGTTTTATTCACTTCCATACAGGAACAGGTATATATGCTGTAACTGTAGATTACTTGCTAGATCTGTATTAATGACGGAGCACCAACCTTATCTGTGATTTATTCACTTCCATACAGGAACAGATATATATGTTGTAACTGGAGATTACTTGCTAGATCTGCAATAATGATGTAAACCGACCTTATCTGTGATTTATTCACTTCCATACAGGAACAGGTATATATGCTGTAACTAGAGATTACTCGCTAGATCTGCAATAATGATGGAGCTCCAACCTCATCTGTTTATTCACTTCCATACAGGAACAGGTATATATGCTGTAACTGGAGATTACTCGCTAGATCTGCAATAATGATGGAGCTCCAACCTTATCTGTAATTTATTCACTTCCATACAGGAACAGGTATATATGCTGTAACTGGAGATTACTCGCTAGATCTGCAATAATGATGGAGCTCCAACCTTATCTGTAATTTATTCACTTCCATACAGGAACAGGTATATATGCTGTAACTAGAGAATACTCGCTAGATCTGCAATAATGATGGAGCTCCAACCTCATCTGTGATTTATTCACTTCCATACAGGAACAGGTATATATGCTGTAATTGGAGATTACTTGCTAGATCTGCAATAATGATGGAGCTCCAACCTCATCTGTGATTTATTCACTTCCATACAGGAACAGGTATATATGCTGTAATTGGAGATTACTTGCTAGATCTGCAATAATGATGGAGCTCCAACCTCATCTGTAATTTATTCACTTCCATACAGGAACAGGTATATATGCTGTAACTAGAGATTACTTGCTAGATCTGCAATAATGATGGAGCACTAACCTCATCTGTGATTTATTCACTTCCATACAGGAACAGGTATATATGCTGTAACTGGAGATTACTTGCTAGATCTGCAATAATGATGAAGCTCCAACCTTATCTGTGATTTATTCACTTCCATACAGGAACAGGTATATATGCTGTAACTGTAGATTACTTACTAGATCTGTATTAATGAAGGAGCACCAACCTTATCTGTGATTTATTCACTTCCATACAGGAACAGGTATATATGCTGTAACTGGAGATTACTTACTAGATCTGCAATAGTGATGTAAACCGACCTTATCTGTGATTTATTCACTTCCATACAGGAACAGGTATATATGCTGTAACTAGAGATTACTCGCTAGATCTGCAATAATGATGGAGCTCCAACCTCATCTGTTTATTCACTTCCATACAGGAACAGGTATATATGCTGTAACTGGAGATTACTCGCTAGATCTGCAATAATGATGGAGCTCCAACCTTATCTGTAATTTATTCACTTCCATACAGGAACAGGTATATATGCTGTAACTGGAGATTACTTGCTAGATCTGCAATAATGATGGAGCTCCAACCTTATCTGTAATTTATTCACTTCCATACAGGAACAGGTATATATGCTGTAACTAGAGATTACTCGCTAGATCTGCAATAATGATGGAGCTCCAACCTCATCTATGATTTATTCACTTCCGTACAGGAACAGGTATATATGCTGTAATTGGAGATTACTTGCTAGATCTGCAATAATGATGGAGTTCCAACCTCATCTGTGATTTATTCACTTCCATACAGGAACTGGTATATATGCTGTAATTGGAGATTACTTGCTAGATCTGCAATAATGATGGAGCTCCAACCTCATCTGTGATTTATTCACTTCCATACAGGAACAGGTATATATGCTGTAACTGGAGATTACTTGCTAGATCTGCAATAATGATGGAGCACTAACCTCATCTGTGATTTATTCACTTCCATACAGGAACAGGTATATATGCTGTAACTGGAGATTACTTGCTAGATCTGCAATAATGATGGAGCTCCAACCTCATCTGTAATTTATTCACTTCCATACAGGAACAGGTATATATGCTGTAACTAGAGATTACTTGCTAGATCTGCAATAATGATGGAGCACTAACCTCATCTGTGATTTATTCACTTCCATACAGGAACAGGTATATATGCTGTAAATGGAGATTACTTGCTAGATCTGCAATAATGATGGAGCACTAACCTCATCTGTGATTTATTCACTTCCATACAGGAACAGGTATATATGCTGTAACTGGAGATTACTTGCTAGATCTGCAATAATGATGGAGCACTAACCTCATCTGTGATTTATTCACTTCCATACAGGAACAGGTATATATGCTGTAACTAGAGATTACTTGCTAGATCTGCAATAATGATGGAGCTCCAACCTCATCTGTAATTTATTCACTTCCATACAGGAACAGGTATATATGCTGTAACTAGAGATTACTTGCTAGATCTGCAATAATGATGAAGCACTAACCTCATCTGTGATTTATTCACTTCCATACAGGAACAGGTATATATGCTGTAAATGGAGATTACTTGCTAGATCTGCAATAATGATGGGGCTCCAACCTCATCTGTAATTTATTCACTTCCATACAGGAACAGGTATATATGCTGTAATTGGAGATTACTCGCTAGATCTGCAATAATGATGGAGCTCCAACGTCATCTGTGATTTATTCACTTCCATACAGGAACAGGTATATATGCTGTGTAACTTGAGAAGACACACTAGATCTGTATTAATGACGGAGCACCACCCTTATCTGTAATTTATTCACTTCCATACAGGAACTGGTATATGTGCTGTAACTGGAGATTACTTGCTAGATCTGCAATAATGATGGAGCTCCAACCTCATCTGTAATTTATTCACTTCCATACAGGAACAGGTATATATGCTGTAAGTGGAGATTACATGCTAGATCTGCAATAGTGATGGAGCTCCAACCTTATCTGTGATTTACTGTGTATTCACTTTCATACAGGAACAGGTATATATGCTGTAACTGGAGATTACTTGCTAGATCTGCAATAATGATGGAGCTCTAACTCCAATGTGTCTCATTATCATTCATCTTTACTAATTCAAGTGGGAAAGTTGTCAGTTACTTGCCGAGCTGGGGTGTGCTAGAGCACTGGGTAACCTTTTAGGATCGAAGGAAACAGGGTTTAGGTTAACTGATTGTCTGTTGTTCCACAATGGCATCAAAGTGATGCTTAATATTAAATCAATTCAATCAATAGACCACATGCTCCAAATAACTTAATTATGATATGGTACTTGATGTACTACAATGTACCTGTAACTCTAATGTTGCATTTCAATTTTGTAGCAAAACAGAGAGCTGGATGAAATTTTCCAGAGAAGCATCTGTTTGATCAGGTAAGTTGACTTTATTTATTTAAAGATGCATCACCTACAACTTTATGTTCAGTAATGATGAGAGGCTCATTGAATCACAAAGAGGAAGGCCACATTCGAAGAAAATGGCTGATTCCGTCCTTGTAGTTTATCTTATTTTTGAGAAATTCGTTAATACACAGGTTGGCATTTTTCGTTTCATCCATCAAAGTTTTATCCTAGATGCTGGCCAGTGAGTGACTTTATCATGGACTGCGATTTAATATTTGGTCAACAAAATTAAAGAATTTTACAATACAGATCCAAGATACAATATAAGTTATTGAACAGCATTTTCATAATGTCTGATATAAATGTGCAGTTTTACTGCTATGATCGAAAAAATATCAGCGATATAGGTGAGGCCTCTTTAAGCCTAGGTAAGTTGTGAAATTAAAGAACTATAAATTTCTTATTGATTTTAAAGAAGGACATATCATTCCCAAAAGAGGACGGTAAAAAGCAAAACAAACATGTAATCTGAAAAATGGTGTACTATAAGATTCATTTCTGAGTATTAGGTTGAGATTATAAGAATCTGTCGTGAGTATCCATGAGTGATAGAAAAATTTCACATAAGGAGTCAAAATTAGATGTAGGGACGAGGCTCTGCCAAGTTCTCTGCCTGTAATTTTGACCCAGAGTGTGATATTCTTTCCCACATGGATAAACTCGTAATGGACTTTTTCTGTCATTCATCCTAATCTAACGATAGATCCACGATCATAATGGTCGTTATCACAAACATATACATTTAAAATGTGTGTTTAATGCCCAAAATTTTACAGATATAATTTATTATGAAGAAATCGACATTTAAAGTACAAACTAAAATGTACCAGAAATGAAACCAGTTAATCTTTTTGCACATTTTTAAGTATTACACTTCAAATTTAATATAGGTTAGAAAAGTCCATCTAATTTCTAACTTGTTTAGATGTTAATCTACTTTTTGTCCTTAGGGCAATTTAATCGGCTGGGGAAATAGGTCAACATCTACTGACTGTCATGAAATTCTATGTTAAATTAAACTTTCTACATTTTTTTTAAAAATCTGAGCAAATTTATTGGCTGAGAAAGAAAGACAACATCTAAATATGATGACCTTTTGTGGATAAGGAAATAGATGTCACAAATAGATTTCATCACAGAGTTTTGTCAGGTCTTGTGAGAAAGATGACATGAAAGATAGACTTTTCCTCCATTGGGAAAACACGTGTCTTCTATGAGCAGAAATGGGAGAAAAGGATGTTTCAATTTATCAGAACCGAGGTCTCCTGACGTTTCTATAAACACAGTGATACTGAGGTTGGAACCTTGTTATCTCTGTTATATACCCGATACTCACCCTCATGATGGATACTTATTCTTGCATACTAAACCAAAATACAACAAGTATGTTGATTTACTGTGTTCTGAGAATAGCGGTAACCGTGACATAACTGTTTTGACAGGAACAAGGCACTGCTAAGTTGCCATAGAAACTCTTATCCCAAAGGGTGGAATTCCAATCAAAACTGAAAGAGACACAAATGACATCACAGCAAGAGAATTTTATCTTGACTCTAGTGTATAACAGATATCCACATATATGCAAGAACTTTTTTATTTATCTTCAGCTAATTATATATTCAACTTTGACCATCATTTTCAGATGCATTATTTTGATAATTTATGGGGTTTTTTTGTTATCAGGGAAAACAAAATGGCTGATTTACAAACAAGATGTTTTGACACTGTAGAATTATTGGCAAGCTGTAGATGACATTTGGAGAATCATATGGTGACATCTCATTGGCTGTCATGTCTGCTGCAGGTACTCACTCTTTGATTGGCCAGTTGAGAGGTCACCCTTGCTTAAATATGTTGCTTCAGTGAGACAATAGGCAGTAGTTGTTTTGTTAATTTCAATCACTTGTGAAAGACATAAAACGTTGCAAGTCTGTTTATTTTTAGCATGTCAGACTATTATACATGTAGACACATTACTACAATTGGGCCTGTTCTTTGGAATGAGAAAAATATATGTAATATTTATAGGAATAATAAAGTGTTTATTTAACAAGTCTTATATAATCTCATCTCTTATGGGACTGACTGATAGATATATTATATATTATATAAATAGTAAACATATTGTATTGGTGAAGTATTTTTTATTCATTTATTTTTTTAATGAGGTTTAACACGTGACAATTTATATATGGCATAACCAGTTTAAATTGGTAGAGGAAGACCTCATCAGATAGAATCTGAGTAAAACCACCGTCCTTCCCCAAGAAACTGGTAAACTTTCTCACATAAAGGTTTTCAACAGAGCTGGGCTTGCACCTAAAACCTCAGTGATAAGAGATAGGTGGTCATTAAACAAAAGTGTCTTACACCACTTGGCTACAGAGGACCAACATTGGTGAAGTAAACTGTATTGTCCATTCTCCAAATTGCTGTCGTGTTATTATTGTTTTGACAAAAAGATGATTGGATGCTATTATTCTTTTCTGCTAGTAATAAAGTACCAGTTGTATTATCAATGATCTAGGACAGAAATAAGAATAATTATCAGACTTTGATATGAAACTTTGAAATAGAACTACACATTTGTTAATGATGTCTTTCCTCTAAAGGTGAAGTTAGGCCAGTTCCGTGGGGTAGATGGCGATGTATCTTTGGGTCCGGGGCCTGGAGAAGATTTTAGAGGCCATCAGAAAGTGTTGGGCATCAGCATACACCTACCCGTCTGTAGAGTACAGGAGCATACATCTGCCTGGCTGTAAAGTACAGGAGCATACATCTGCCTGGCTGTAGAGTACAGGAACATACATCTGCCTGGCTGTAAAGTACAGGAGCATACATCTGCCTGGCTGTAGAGTACAGGAGCATACATCTGCCTGGCTGTAGAGAACAGGAGCATACACCTTCCTGGCTGTAGAGTACAGGAGCATACACCTACCTGGCTGTAGAGTACAGGAGCATACACCTACCTGGCTGTAGAGTACAGGAGCATACACTTGCCTGGCTGTAGAGTACAGGAGCATACACCTGCCTGGCTGTAAAGAACAGGAGCATACACCTACCTGGCTGTAGAGTACAGGAGCATACACCTACCTGGCTGTAAAGAACAGGAGCATACACCTACCTGGCTGTAGAGTACAGGAGCATACACCTGCCTGGCTGTAGAGAACAGGAGCATACACCTACCTGGCTGTAGAGTACAGGAGCATACACCTACCTGGCTGTAGAGTACAGGAGCATACACCTGCCTGGCTGTAGAGTACAGGAGCATACACCTACCTGGCTGTAAAGAACAGGAGCATACATCTGCCTGGCTGTAGAGAACAGGAGCATACACCTACCTGGCTGTAGAGAACAGGAGCATACACCTGCCTGGCTGTAGAGTACAGGAACATACACCTGCCTGGCTGTAGAGAACAGGAGCATACACCTACCTGGCTGTAGAGTACAGGAGCATACACCTACCTGGCTGTAGAGTACAGGAGCATACACCTACCTGACTGTAAAGTACAGGAGCATACACCTGCCTGGCTGTAGAGAACAGGAGCATACACCTGCCTGGCTGTAGAGTACAGGAGCATACACCTGCCTGGCTGTAGAGTACAGGAGCATACACCTACCTGGCTGTAGAGAACAGGAGCATACACCTGCCTGGCTGTAGAGAACAGGAGCATACACCTGCCTGGCTGTAGAGTACAGGAGCATACACCTACCTGGCTGTAAAGAACAGGAGCATACACCTACCTGGCTGTAGAGTACAGGAGCATACACCTGCCTGGCTGTAGAGAACAGGAGCATACACCTGCCTGGCTGTAGAGTACAGGAGCATACACCTGCCTGGCTGTAGAGTACAGGAGCATACACCTACCTGGCTGTAAAGAACAGGAGCATACACCTGCCTGGCTGTAGAGAACAGGAGCATACACCTGCCTGGCTGTAGAGAACAGGAGCATACACCTGCCTGGCTGTAGAGTACAGGAGCATACATCTACCTGGCTGTAGAGTACAGGAGCATACACCTGCCTGACTGTAGAGTACAGGAGCATACACCTGCCTGGCTGTAGAGTACAGGAGCATACACCTGCCTGGCTGTAGAGAACAGGAGCATACACCTGCCTGGCTGTAGAGTACAGGAACATACATCTACCTGGCTGTAGAGTACAGGAGCATACACCTGCCTGGCTGTAGAGTACAGGAGCATACACCTGCCTGGCTGTAGAGAACAGGAGCATACACCTATCTGGCTGTAGAGAACAGGAGCATACACCTGCCTGGCTGTAGAGTACAGGAGCATACACCTACCTGGCTGTAGAGTACAGGAGCATACACCTGCCTGGCTGTAGAGAACAGGAGCATACACCTGCCTGGCTGTAGAGAACAGGAGCATACACCTGCCTGGCTGTAGAGTACAGGAGCATACACCTGCCTGGCTGTAGAGTACAGGAGCATACACCTGCCTGGCTGTAGAGAACAGGAGCATACACCTGCCTGGCTGTAGAGTACAGGAGCATACACCTGCCTGGCTGTAGAGAACAGGAGCATACACCTGCCTGGCTGTAGAGAACAGGAGCATACACCTGCCTGGCTGTAGAGTACAGGAGCATACACCTACCTGGCTGTAGAGAACAGGAGCATACACCTACCTGGCTGTAGAGTACAGGAGCATACACCTACCTGGCTGTAGAGTACAGGAACATACATCTACCTGGCTGTAGAGTACAGCAGCATACACCTGCCTGGCTGTAGAGTACAGGAGCATACATCTGCCTGGCTGTAGAGTACAGGAGCATACACCTGCCTGGCTGTAGAGTACAGGAGCATACACCTGCCTGGCTGTAGAGTACAGGAGCATACACCTGCCTGGCTGTAGAGTACAGGAGCATACACCTGCCTGGATGTAGAGTACAGGAGCATACACCTGCCTGGCTGTAGAGTACAGGAGCATACACCTACCTGGCTGTAGAGAACAGGAGCATACACCTACCTGGCTGTAGAGTACAGGAGCATACACCTGCCTGGCTGTAGAGTACAGGAGCATACACCTACCTGGCTGTAGAGTACAGGAGCATACACCTGCCTGGCTGTAGAGTACAGGAGCATATACCTACCTGGCTGCAGAGAACAGGAGCATACACCTACCTGGCTGTAGAGTACAGGAGCATACACCTACCTGGCTGTAGAGTACAGGAGCACCTGCCTGGCTGTAGAGTACAGGAACATACACCTGCCTGGCTGTAGAGTACAGGAACATACACCTGCCTGGCTGTAGAGTACAGGAACATACATCTGCCTGGCTGTAGAGTACAGGAGCATACACCTGCCTGGATGTAGAGTACAGGAGCATACACCAGCCTGGCTGTAGAGTACAGGAGCATACACCTACCTGGCTGTAGAGTACAGGAGCATACACCTACCTGGCTGTAGAGAACAGGAGCATACACCTACCTGGCTGTAGAGTACAGGAGCATACACCTGCCTGGCTGTAGAGTACAGGAGCATACACCTACCTGACTGTAGAGTACAGGAGCATACACCTGCCTGGCTGTAGAGTACAGGAGCATACACCTACCTGGCTGCAGAGTACAGGAGCATACTCCTGCCTGGCTGTAGAGTACAGGTGGTTATTATTTTTTTATTATATAAAGGAAGTAGTATACCAGGATTTTTAAAAAAATTTAGAATTGGCATAAAAAAAATTTGTGCAATATATCATGCCTATATATATACTCACTTAGTCTGTATTCACATAAGGATATATATTTACATTTACCCAAATGGATTTCAAAACTTGGCCTATGTGTTCACGTTAAGACTTAAAGCAACACATCCACGTTTGAACTTTTAAAAAAAAAATTAATCGAGTTATGAGCACATTTCCCATACAAACATATGATCAATTAGCTGTATATGAGCATATAAACACAATCCCGAACAAAATGATGCCCAAGTTATAATGTGTGACTAACACTTTATAAAACAAGCGTGTAACACACCCGAGTCAAAAAAAATTGTCAAAATGACTTTCAAGGCAGGTAAAGTACACTACGCACTAAATCGTGAAGTTTTTTAATACGACTCGCATAATTCAATTTGAAGCAAAGTTGGAATCCTCAGCAATTTAAAAATAATTTATAAAGCGTTTGTCACGCTTTATAATTTGAACATCTTTTTTTATAATTCTAAAGCGTTCTGGATAGTGTTTGTTAGCACATATACAGCTCACTGACCATATATTTATGTATGGGAAATGTGCTCGCAACTCAATTGAAATTTTTTTTAAAAAAGTTAAAACGTGGATGTGCTGCTTTAAATAGATTACCTGATTAAGATTTCATGCGTCTTATAATATTTCAAATGAGTCATGTGACATCAAATTTATTTTGATTTGATCCATTATATTGGTTATATTATTGAATTAATAAATCTGAGAAAGAGGTTGAAAGTTGATATGAAGACCACCAAACATGAAAATTATTTTGAAAGCACTCCGATTAAAATATCAATTAGTTTCATGTTCGGGCGAATTCGAAATTCTAACTTAATTGTAATGCTACATGAATACTATAATCTTTATTTAAATTTATTTTTATAGTATTTACTTATTTTATTCTTATAATTATTTTTTTTAAACATTTATAGCAATTTTTTCTGATACACTGCCTTTTAATAGACAACTTGAATATTACAGCAGTAGACAAATAACTTCTTGTGTAAAGTCGTTCCCTATTTTTATACCCCATATACTTTGTGTACTATATAGGAGTCGTGCTTGTCTGTCCGTCTGTCTGTGGACAATTTTTGTGATCGCTATTTCTCAGCAACCATTGGCCAGAATTCAATGAAACTTTACAAGAGTGTCTGGTACCAAGCCTATTTGTGCATATTTTAGGCATGTGCGAGAATAATTTTTCAATGAGTTATGGCCCTTTGAATTTTTCATACACATTTTTTGTGGTCGACAACCATTGGCTGGAATTCAATGAAACTTCACAAGAGCGATTGGTACCAAGCCTAGTTGTGTATATCATAGGCATGTTGCACACAAATAATTTTTCAATGAGTTAATAGCCCTTTGTATTTTTCAGACCTTTTTTTGGGGTCGCTATTTCTCGGCAACCATTGGCTGGAATTCACAAAAGTAATTGAATAATCTAATTGGTTCACTGTCTCAAAGCATGCAGCAAAAGGGTGCAGTAACTGTATCAGGGCACCATCTAGGTTTATCATCACCTTCAGTGATACTTCTAGTTTAAAATACAGTACTCCTTGGCTTTGAAAATATTTCTGATATAATGGACAATCAGTTGGTGTTTCTATGCAATAAATTATCCAGTCAAGAGTGTCTTGCATGGCAATTCATTATCTGCAATTTCAGGCAAAATGGTCAGCAAATCAGTGGAGGGGAGGTAACTATGACATAACTTTTACGGCTTTAAGGGAATTTTGCTATTGCACATTTATTTTTGTAGCATATTTTAAACACTCTCCTATTTCCTGTCAAAAGCATTATACTTTTTCTGCAGCTTAGTGGTTTGACTTTTGATAGAACACAAGAAAAGAGTGAGAGAAAAACCCACAACATTACTTAATTAGCTTATGCAAATTTAAAGGACAGTTAAGATACTAAGAGGACACTAATGCTATGTTCTACACAAATGTAGTTCTATATTATGATCTATGGTGGACATGATGTTTATTTGAAGAATAAAGAAGGGGCATTAACTGTTCCATCTGTTGTTTGTCCTGTCACCCATGTGTATATGTGCCTTCATCAACTTGACTTGTGATGATTTAATTTTGAAAATGTATTTGTATTTAATGAATATTTCATTTGCAGCTGTATCTACATAAAATAGATGTCAAGATAACATTTCTGTGAAATTGTTCAGTGACATATCGACAATACACTGGTCATAAAGGAGCATAACATTGGAGACAAAAGTGTGAGAATTGTTGTTTCAGTAAGAAACTGTGGTGATATAACTTCATCCTTTTTCGCCAACATTTTTTAATCGTCCTCTTACTATTTTTCATTATGCATTGTAAGAATTTTGATGAATGGAAGTTAAGATAATTGAAAATGAGATATTGCGAGATTTTGCGTGAATATGTGAGCATTCACACAGTCTCAATCAGTCTTTCCTTCAGTATATTCCTTGATTTATACAATTGCATTTAAATAACCTGATTTATAAAAATTAGTCAGGGTTTGTTCCTGGTCATTCAATTGTATATCAGTTAAGTGACATGTACTACCAAATTAGGATGGCATTTGATGAAAAGAAAACCACCAGTATAGTTTTTTGTGATATATCAAAAGCATTTGACAGAGTCTGGCATTCAGGTCTATTACATAAACTGTGTCAGTACGGAGTTATAGGTCACTTAACAAATGGATTGAAAATTATCTAAATAATAGAACGTAAAAAGTATTTGTAGGCTCGTCTTTTTCAGAAACTAAATATATAAATGCTGGTGTTCATCAAGGCTCAGTGCTAGGCCCTCTTTTATTTTTAATTTATGTCAAATGATACAGCTGAATCTTTAGTAAGTACTACCAGACTCTTTGCTGATGACAGCTCTCTTGCAGTATCATCATTCAACACAAAATCAATTGAAACAACCCTTAATTCTGATTTACAAAAGAATTCTGCTTGGTCGAGATAATGGCTGGTAAACTTTAATCCATTAAAAACAAAAATAGTAACTTTCGCTGGCTAAAGATGAACTACCAAAATTAATCTTCGATGGAACTATTCTAATTTGATTTCAACACCATTAGCATCTTGGTGTCACATTAAGTAAAGACAACATATATCGAAAATCTCTACTTCAGCAGCAAAAGTTTACGGTTCAATGCAAATGTTAAAATTCAATTAAAACGCTCAACACTCAATCAAATTTACATTTCCTATATTAGAATATGCATCAGTTGTTTGGGATAGCTGCACCATTATTGAAAAAGAATCATTAGAAAAAATACAATATGAAGCTGCAAGAATAGTTACTGGACTAACACGCTCTGTCTCAATTAATAGCCAAGGTGATTAATTGAAATTGGCTGTGTATCTCTTTCAGACAGACGGAAAATTCAAAAATTGATGATGGTATATAAAGAAAAACATGGTTATTAACAAATCTCTCTGAATTGTTTTCTCATACTGTTGATGATGCTAATCCGTGTAATTTGAGAAACAACTTGAACTTTTCAACAATTCAAAGAAGAACATACCGGTAATTTTTTTCTAAATCTGTGATCCCTCTTCTTTTAACCTTTTACTCCATAGATTCGCGTTTTCTCGCACCAATCACAAAAGGCCTTTGAAAACAGTTCAGGAAGAGTTCACGAGCAATCTGAACACTTCCTGCACTGTTTTCCACTCTGTCAGTTAATATAAACATAATTCACCCAATAATACAAAAGCCTTCTATATTAGGTGTCCAAAGGCGTCTATATTAGAGGTGTCCAAAGGCGTCTATATGAAGTAAAGGGTTAAACTACGGAACAAACTTGACCAAAATAATACTCTTTTGAATTTTATAACAAAACTAAAGGACCAGTTTAAACCACCTATTATCCTAAAATAATATTTAAGTTGCGTAAGAATTTCATCAGTTTACCATGCGCCAATAAGAAATCAATGTAGTAATTTAAATTCAGATTTGTTTATAAATCGCTCAAGACAAAACTCTTCATGTGACTGTGGTAGTGACATTGAGGATGTAGAGCACTATTATTTTAAGTGTAAATGCTACGCTATTTTTTACTACTAGAATTTTCCATCCATTGAGTACAAATAAACTATTGTACAGGAATCTTACAGATGCCAAAAATGAATTTATTTTCAAAGAAACACAAAAATGTATTATGCACACTGAAAGTTTCAAATGACACTATCTATTGATCATGCCAATTTAATTCAGTTATTTGTCTACTTTAGTTTAAAAATATATAATGTTTACAAAACAACAACTTTGCATTAAATTGTTCTGTGTATTATACGATGAAATTAAATAAGAAATTATATCCATCATAAATATGTGGCGCATCATGTGTATGTCCAGGAGAAATTACGCAATAAAGTGTCTCTGAACAAAGATAACCGAAAGTTTTCATAACTTAAAGTGTCTCACAAAGCAATATGTAGTAGTATTTAAGGGAATTTAATATATTTAGCTGTACAGAAACCCCACAGAAATAAAATTGTCACTGTCGTAAATTTCACTGAAAAATCATAGCATGTCAGACGATTCCTCGACTTTTTAACAAATAAATGTCAGTCGTGAATCATTCGTCCTCATACATGCATTGTAATTTTCAGCAACAATACTTGCACATTTCATTATTATCAATACTGCTAGCTACCAATACTGATAAAAACATTGTAAAACCAATTATTGTGTGATAAATTTATTGGAAATATTCCATATGTGAATTCTGTAAACATCTGCAAGACAAAATATTCCAGTTGATAGGTAAAATAACTGCACTGCTAAAATTCTTATTGATTATTGTTGTCATCACACCGATCTCGAGCTGTACATAGTACATCTATATCGTACATCGACGCAGTTACACTCGACTATTATGCGACGGGTGGTGCAATGTCAAGAAAATTACTGACATGGATCTCAGTTCCTAATGTTATAAATTTGTTGTCCATTAAATGAAATAACAAAGCATAACATATTTAAATTGCTAATGTATTTGGAGGTCAAATAGGCAGTATATCAATTCTAGAAGTAATGTTCATTTATTTACTCCCACTATTATCTTATCTCTGTCACTGTTTTTACAAAACTTTGATGGTTAGCTTAATGGGATATGTACCCCAGGGTTCGGCAGGTTAAGAGTTCATCTTGTCAAGTTACGATTATCCTTTTTGATTTCAAATCAGGATTTCTGTTTATAAATATTCTCTTATTAATAGATCTATTTTTTTCTTTCTTCATTTTATATATATATTTTTTTTTCTTTTCTTTTGCAAAATATCTTCGATAAAAGGAGTTAATGTGATCACATGTAAACAAGGACTATATTATTCCTTGATGTAAAGTATCGGGTGTGATTGTCTCTTTGGGGAGGGCTGTGGCTAATGTTGTTTAAACATTTAGCCCGACCCATTTGCACTATATATAGATATAATTGTATTGTTATTATTCATGTAATTGTATATAATAGATGCAATAAAATATCACTAAACTAAATTATTATCATAACTTAATATAGCATGCTGTCACTTGTTCTTGTGAATTATAGACAAGTTGTCCCTTTGAATACTTAAGATTATTAGTCCCATTAATTAAACAAAAGTGAGTATGTCCTGTGTAATTTGTGTGTTTGAATTTCAATTGCAAATAAACAAATAGATTTATAGGTATGAGGAAGCTGAAAAAAAACGTATTGTGTTTGTTATACAGGTTTATGTAGATAAATATCCTTGGTTTAACCAGGGACATACTATATAATATATAGTTAAGCAAACCAGTAAATTACTATTGATGATACATTAAATAATATCCACTTATTTTTATTTCACTGAGATGTTATCATGGTGTTCCATTGAGCAAGGCTGCATCGTGATAGTGCATTTTAATTACTTTACAGATGAGAGTTTTAATTGTCAATTGTTAAGTACACAATCTTTGTGATGTTTGATATACAATATAGTGTCTTTTCACTTCTGATTCAAGTGGGAAAGGTTTCTGTTGCTAACATTAAAAATATGTTTACATTTTCAGGTACCTGAGCTGGAGAGACGCTGTACCAAGCATGATTGATGGATTAGCTAGATGGAATGAGGATAGAGCTGCTACTGCCATATCCCAGAACAAGGAAGAACCCCATTCATACAGTGCTTATCTTCTAACTGTCTTGGAGAATCTGTTCTTGGGAAAACTTTCAACCCATCTTACTCCAGATCAAGAAAATACACAGGTAAATAAATTGGCATACATTATTAAACAATACTTAGTTTAGTGCTGCAAGTATGATGCCAAACTTCTATAACTCTCCATTATTGGCAGGTAGTTATAAGTAGGATACTTTTCAAGTTTTGTTAATGCTTTCATGTTTTTGGATTTCAATGCAACTGTTTTTCATGTCAGTTTAGGAGAGCTCATTGGCGTGGAATACCGGTTTTATCAGACGGGTAAAGCTCTACAAGATTGCCTTCCAGACATAGACAGCTTGCAGACTGACCCTGATTCAGATGATCAATGCTGATGATGATGAGGGATTTGCCAAGGATTGAATTGACAGTACCAACACTGTTTAATCAGCCCCTACCTCATACAGTCACTCCACCAAAACACAATTTGAACCAATCATTCGTATCCCTTCAGAAGAAGAATATGTCTCAATGTTGAAGGATGCACAACCCAGTAGTATAAGTACTGGTAAGTACAAAAACTTTTACGTAGGAAATACTGTACATTATAAAGCATATGTATAGAAATGTCTGGCAGTTTATAATGTTTGATATGTGGGAGTGTACATCCATTCAAGTTTTATTAGGTAGAATTGAAAGTGGTGTTTGTGTTTTTTTAATCATACTTTGTTATATTATTAAACTGAAAAATATTGTTTAAAGGGAGGCATCAGTATTTCCATTAGTATTCTTGTTTCTTAGATTTGCCGATTTAAATAAAATTAACAAGAGTAAACTACTGTATTATTAATTTATAAAGTATTTAAATAGTTTCACTTTGTTTTGAATATAAATATTCATGATATGATTTAATAGTCTTGTTCATTATAGTTTTAATCTTGGATTTATATATAGCTACATTTATTTCAAATCATATATCTTCAAAAATATATGTTACATCTGCTACTTTATAAAACTTTTGAAATGCTTAAACCTGAAATGATCTATTACAAAATTAATGTTATTATTTTTGGATTAATATGGCATGTTATTAGCTTATATTCACTTTAATATGTGAATTCTGTAGTATTGACTTGTACAAATGTATAATATTCAATTTGTGTCACTCTATATGATGTATTTACATGTTGTATATTGGCCGGAGGCCTAAATTACTTAATAAAGTATTTTATATCTATGTTGCATATCAACTTCAGTTTCAATGTTTGTAGCATCAGTTTTTCCATTTATATACTTGTTGTATATCAACTTCAGTTTCAATGTTTGTGGCATCAGTATTTCCATTAATATTCTTGTTGCATATCAACTTCAGTTTCAATGTTTGTAGCATCAGTTTTTCCATTAATTTTCTTGTTGTATATCAACTTCAGTTTCAGTGTTTGTGGCAACAGTATTTCCATTCATTTTCTTGTTGTATATCAACTTCAGTTTCAATGTTTGTGGCATCAGTATTTCCATTAATATTCTTGTTGCATATCAACTTCAGTTTCAATGTTTGTAGCATCAGTTTTTCCATTAATTTTCTTGTTGTATATCAACTTCAGTTTCAGTGTTTGTGGCAACAGTATTTCCATTCATTTTCTTGTTGTATATCAACTTCAGTTTCAATGTTTGTGGCATCAGTATTTCCATTAATATTCTTGTTGCATATCAACTTCAGTTTCAATGTTTGTAGCATCAGTTTTTCCATTAATTTTCTTGTTGTATATCAACTTCAGTTTCAGTGTTTGTGGCAACAGTATTTCCATTAATTTTCTTGTTGCATATCAACTTCAGTTTCAATGTTTGTGGCATCAGTATTTCCATTCATATTCTTGTTGTATATCAACATCAGTTTCAATGTTTGTGGCATCAGTTTTTCATTTAATTTTCTTGTTGCATATCAACTTCAGTTTCAATGTTTGTGGCATCAGTATTTCCCTTAATTTTTCTTGTTGTATATCAACTTCAGTTTCAATGTTTGTGGCTTTTACTAAGCAAGATCTATCAATTGTCTTTTTTTCCTCCATTTGTTTCAATATTTTATGTTTATGCTATTGAGGACTAACATACGAGAATTTGATAATCCGATGCACTGCCGACTGAGCTAACGAGCCTGGTCCTTTCAAGACTTTACATGTCTGTAAACTTAATCACCATTTTTTCATCAAGACTTTACATGTCTACAAACTTAATCACCATTTTTTTTATCATGCTGAAGACCTGCTTTGTCCATTTATCATCTTAAGATGTCAATTCAAAATTTCATAAAAATTCATTTCACTAAAAATCATTTAAATAATTTTATTCACAGTTCCCTCCATTGAAGATATACAAAAGCAACCGCAGGTGGCCAAGCATGTGTCACCTTCAAAAGCCATTGTTCCAGACTTGATTTCCGCATCAGAAACTTCAATGTCATCATCCACAACTTACAAGGAAGCTATTGACCCAAATGTAATTTGTTTGTTTTACACAATCATTGATACTGTACTACATTTAAAACAATTTCTTTAAAGATATACAATCGGTATAAAACATTAGCGCTGTCAAAAAGAACATTCGTTAAGACACCATCTTATTTGTTTCCAAGCAATATACACCTATTGATCATTGAATCACTTATTGAGCCATTGTTTTATGATTTTTTCATCAGGAAACTGGCCCTGTCGTACTTAAATTTACAAATACAAATTCTTATTTGACTAACTGTGACTTCCAACTTGCCAATGTGAGCAGGCAAAACTTTACACCCTTGTGGTCTGAGAGAAAGCATTTTCCCATCATATAATACCCTCTGTCATTTACTTTCACTATAAATATAAATCAAAACATTATCTTTATAAAATCAAGATTTTATTATAGTTGACACGGTACAAAAAATATCTGGAACTGTCGGCAACAAACCCATGACAAATTTATCCTTGCCCAAAGATCTGAAAACCTTGCAGAAGTGAACTGCTCCATTACATAGCTATGAAATAATTTATGACGGATACAGAAAGTTGAACTACTTTTTTTCGTCATCTATTTGTAGATTTGGAGTTAATGCGGTATTTGTAAGGACACTTTGTGACTTAATCATTAGGTAAAAAATATGTTTTTGGTTATAAATATTAATACACAAAACTCAAATCCACCGTAATATTTTGTTCGAATATCAAACTATTTCTGTGCTGCAGGGGGATTCACCAGCGCTCGATGTCACACTTAAAATTCATCCGCTAACTGCCATACTTTTTCAAAGAGGAAGTGCAATGACAAAACATAGATGTATTGTCATCTGTTAAATGAAAAGTGTTGAAAAATGTTTCATGTTAAATAAATTATATATAGCTTGTTTCATTAACCTCTACCCAGAAGACCATTTTGACACCAAAGGTTGTATAAACTTCTTCTTAATCAAACGCAAAGACGTGCGCAATTGTTTCTTCCTCTTCCAGAGGATAAAGATAGCTACAAAAAAATATCCATTGCTGCTACTTTGCTTTTGGAAGGCAATTTTAACAGCTTTAAAGATTCTGACAACAAACAAACATAAAAAAAAAAAAAAATCTGCAATTTTCATTAGATAATTGAGTTAAATTTAACCGGCATTGAGCCGAGTTATACTGTTGTCTAACAGCGCTTTTCAAGTCGTCAGAGTACAATTTATATTAAACACTGGAAATAATCCACTTTTGTAAACTAATGGATTTTAAGCAAATATATTCATACATCATACATTTCTTTATTTAATTTGTGTTTCATCTTTACCCACCATTTTTTTCCACTTTTCATACGGAATACTTCTTCCAAAAACCCTCTTCTACTGTCCCACTGGAAGAGGCAGATAGCATCTGCGTTCAAAAGATGGTCAGACTAAAAGACCAGATGTCTTCTCGCTACCGAAGTCCTCTGAAAAGGCCAATGAAACGGGTTAGTAGTAAGTAGCTTAGAATGTCAGCTGTATTTTAGCTTGTAAAGCGAAATAAATGCTCGCTACAAGCACCATTTATTACTTTTGTTACACTCCCTAAATACATTCTAAGCTGCTTAGAAGTATTTAAGTAATTCTTATATCTAGGTTGTCACATCTGCTATTGTACAACAGAATGTGAAGTATAATACTGTTATTCAGAATGGATTGAAATTTTATTCACATTAAATTATTTTTTGTTTGCTCTCCTCTGAACTTAATTTCAAAATAATAGGTAGGAGAACATTTTTGTTTACCATATATCTTTCTTATACATACATTGTCTAAAATTAGAAGATTTTTGTCTCCAAAATCTGAGGAATTCCTTTATTTCTGTAGGCAGCTTTTTTATGGATATACATGTATATGAGAGCAAACAAACACGTCCCCTTTGGCACAATAACTAGCTTCTGGGTTTTAAAATTCTCAAAATGCATTTGACAACTAGGCATGAGTAAAATCTAACAGCCAGACTGGTTCCTCACCTAAAACATATGATGCAGCAGCTTTTATTTCTTCATTTTGTAATCACAGTCTGGATCTCTCCTTGTCAATTCAAGTCACTTAAATATATGTATAAAATTATCCACTGATCACCAAATATTATCATAGTTTTAATTATAATCTTTTTATTTGTGGAAGGAAGATGGTTCTACTCAGCTTGACAGTTACTTGTGGAAGGAAGATGGTTCTTATAATCACAAGTAACTGTCAAACTGAGTAGAACCATCTTCCTTCCACAAGTAACAGGCAAACTGAGTAGAACCATCTTCCTTCCACAAGTAACTAGAACCATCTTCCTTCCGCAAGTAACAGGCAAACTGAGTAGAACCATCTTCCTTCCACAAGTAACAGGCAGCTTGAGTGGAACCATCTTCCCTCCACAAGTTACAGGCAAACTGAGTAGAACCATCTTCCTTCCACAAGTAACTGTCAAGCTGAGTAGAACCATCTTCCTTCCACAAGTAACAGGCAAACTGAGTAGAACCATCTTCCTTCCACAAGTAACTAGCAAACTGAGTAGAACCATCTTCCTTCCACAAGTAACAGGCAAACTGAGTAGAACCATCTTCCTTCCACAAGTAACTGTCAAGCTGAGTAGAACCATCTTCCTTCCACAAGTAACTGTCAAGCTGAGTAGAACCATCTTCCTTCCACAAATAACTCGAAAACTGAGTAGAACCATCTTCCTTCCACAAGTAACAGGCAAACTGAGTAGAACCATCTTCCTTCCGCAAGTAACTGGCAAACTGAGTAGAACCATCTTCCTTCCACAAGTAACAGGCAAACTGAGTAGAACCATCTTCCTTCCACAAGTAACAGGCAAACTGAGTAGAACCATCTTCCTTCCACAAGTAACTAGCAAACTGAGTAGAACCATCTTCCTTCCACAAGTAACTGGCAAACTGAGTAGAACCATCTTCCTTCCACAAGTAACTGGCAAACTGAGTAGAACCATCTTCCTTCCACAAGTAACTAGCAAACTGAGTAGAACCATATTCCTTCCACAAGTAACTAGCAAACTGAGTAGAACCATCTTCCTTCCACAAGTAACTGGCAAACTGAGTAGAACCATCTTCCTTCCACAAGTAACAGGCAAACTGAGTAGAACCATCTTCATTCCACAAGTAACTAGCAAACTGAGTAGAACCATCTTCCTTCCACAAGTACCATCTTCCTTCCAAAAGTAACTGGCAAACTGAGTAGAACCATCTTCCTTCCACAAGTAACTGGCAAACTGAGTAGAACCATCTTCCTTCCACAAGTAACTGTCAAGCTGAGTAGAACCATCTTCCTTCCACAAATAACTCGAAAACTGAGTAGAACCATCTTTCTTCCACAAGTAACTGGCAAACTTTATATAAATGGCATCTAGTTAAAATGAAAAATAATTGAATTATTATACATGTATTACAATTAAAAGAGACCACAATTTTTCTCAAAGTTTTTAGACCAAGCTGGGCTTGAATCCACAACATCAGCAGTGAGAGGCTGTTAGACAACAGTGCCTATGTCCACTAGGCCAAGTAGGACCTTCTCCTAATACAATTTGTTTTTGAATGGGGTTTAACGTCATTTTCCAACACATTTTAGGTTATATATGGCGTATCCAGTTTTACTGGTGGAGGAAGACCTCAGACTGAGTATAACCACCATCCTTCCACAGGTAACTGGAAACTTTTTCTGATAACGTTTTTGGAGCGAGTGGGACTCAAACCTACAACCTTAGCGGTGAGAGGTAAGTGATCTTGAGACGGCACCTTAGACCACTCGGCCACAAAGACCCTCCAAAATACATATATCTGAGTGAAGTTCTTTCAAATGCAACACAAATAAGTATCTGGACCAAGCTGGGATCATACCCACAACCTCAGCAGGGAGAGGTAAATTATAATGATAACTACTGAACAATGGAGAATGCCTTATCAACTGATAACTGACAATGAAACAGTTACACAGTACACTTGTATATATTATACAAGTCACTGCTGAGGGCATTAGTGTTGTTTTTATGTGAGCAAAAATCATAGGACTTTAAAGAAAAAAATACCTCGACATTTGTTTGTTAATATTGTGTCATACTGATGGAAATGGGCCATGACTGAATAGAACAATATATATAATGAATTCATGAACCTGGTACTTATTATTGTCATCAGATCATCTAATTTAGTTATTTAACATGCTGTGATACAATAGAATGACTGCATGTTATAATATAGTTTGTACAGCGATAAGATGATAGAATATTGTGCAAATTAACTTTAGTAATTAACAAGAGCTGAAGGAGGGACAGTGTGCTCAACCTTTGCTGTTCTAAAACAACCTCTATTTCAGGAAATAAGTACCATATTGGACAAAAAGACAATATGAAAACTCAGGGGTCATTAAAATTAAGCTATAATTATTGCTTGTCAGTTGAATGAATGGGGTTTTACGGCATACCAACAAATTATAGGTTATTGATGCCAATAAGAAGGAAGATTCCAGGTTTGCTCTACACGAACAAAAACAACAATTTGACATACAGATTAAAAAAATCACATAAACAAATGAATATACAGAATGAACTTACAACCTTGACACCTGCAGAACTGCAGAGTTTCAGCAAGTTAATTCATTACTCAAACTGTCACTTCTTACGACGGTAAAATAAACACAACACCAATTTGGAGGAGACTAACCCCTCTGCAGAGATCGACAGTGATTCTATTCTTACCCATAACACACGGGTTTGTATGTTAAAAATAAATTAATTGCCTTTATATTATTTAATTTAGCATTTAAACTTTCATGAAAAAAAAAAAAACTTTCATAAAATTTAAACAGCTTAGCTTAAGATCTTGTACTTGTTCTAAAATAATTCTGCCAAAACGCATTAAAGGAACATTTGTCGCTTTTTAGAAATTTGTGTTTACCAAGGGTTTCTTTTAACATTTGTTTTACTTGTTACAGCTTTCATTTGTTAAGTTGTAAACTAATTATGTTTTTGTAGGAATCTGTTGGTCCAGACAGCATACCTGGATGTGGTGAAGTGTAGGCTTTGGCTGACTATTTGGTTCAGCTTCATTTACTCAGTCTGGGCTCTTACAATGTCTCGGGCCATGAAAATTATTTCATTGTGGGAAGTACTCGGTGATTTTGATAAAAGACCAACCACGTTTTTAAAATGTCACCAGGCAAGTCAGACGAAGGGTCGATTTAAGGCTACCAAGACAATGGTTGTTTCCAGAGTAGAGAGTACAAAAAGGTTAGTTTTCAACTGAAACACACCCATCATAACTATCTCTTGTGTTTATTAATAAAGCACTTGTATGAATTGATAGCAAAATATAAACAAAAAGTACCTCTTTGTTTGACAGACAAAAATGTTATTCTAAAACCTACATGACAACAATAAGCTATGTACAGAATGAACACACTTACACTGTAACAACTATTGAAAATATACCTTATATTTGTGCTTAAAATGATTGATGTGAGAAAGTTACCAATCACTTACAGACTGAGGTGGATGTTTGGGATCCCAGGAAATATTAATTATGTTAACTGATCGTCTTTTAAACCTAAATATTTAAACATAAAATAAGACACAGTGGATTTTCATGGAATGTAATAGTGCATGGAAGTGAAGTACATGATTGGTTTTGTTTTAAATTGTGCTTCAAATTATGTTTATTGAATACATGTACACCAATTCCACTAAACAAAATTATATATATTAAACGGGAGTATTCTGGGACCAAACACTCTTCCTGCACAACATCCAGATCGTAATAGGTTTGTGGAGGCCTTGAGAGGCAAACTGTGTGATATTCAGGCTCACAGCACTCTGAAGGGACAACTATGTCAAGGGGGACATTAATTTCACATACTTAACACCATTCGTTGATCCATTATAAACAATAAGCGTGTTATGACAGAAACTAACTTGCCACATGCACAAATAAGCAATACTACATTGACACATTAGTAAGTGTACAATTTAAACCCTTTCAATTAAACGCCCACCATTCCCAAGCTTTTTTAAGATATATTGATTTAACCCTGTCTGTAGATAAAGTCTTATCTTGTCTGTAATTCCTTTCTTAAGTGCACAGATCTGGTTTTGACTTAATGATGTGTCACGCCCAAGACATGAATATATAAATACATAAAAATATATTATAGATAGTGCTATTTGTGTTTAGTCTGTTACTATGTCATTTATTAAATGATTTTGAAATAACTTGGCACAAATGGTCACCATAAATTGGAGCCATATTGTACACAAGACTCAGCTCTGTAGCTCTAAGGTTAAAGCACAAAAAAAAACACCAAAAGAAAATCGTGACTATGAATATGCAATATATGATTGCTTCTAACCATTTGCAAGAGTTATGGTTCTTTCCAAAATATAAAGGAAATTAAGTGTCTGCCACTTGTACAATTTCATATTTACCTACTTTGTGGTAAATAGAGAATACCATGCTAGTGTCTGATATTATCAGCTTTATCAGGTGAGGCTTTTTTTAAGCCGAACCTGCTGAAATTGATAATATAAGACACTAACATGGCATTCTCTTTATCATGTCAATATTTCTAATATTTGTCATGAAACTTTTGTTACAACCTGTAGAGATTCTGTTCAGGATTACAAATAATGACCTGATGTGCTTGATAAACTTGCATTGATGTGATAAAACTATGTTTATCAGGCAGGTAGTTTATGACCCAAAATGAAAACATTGACATGATAAAATTATACATAATAATGTCATGTGCCTGATAAACTTACATTGACATGATAAACCAATGTTTATCAGGCAGGCAGTTTATCAACAGAAATGAATGCATTGACATGATAAAACTGAAAACCAACTGTCACTCATTTATTGGTTTATAGAATATATAAAATCACAGGAGAACTTAAATCACTGCACTTGTAATAAAAAGGTGGAAAGCTGCAAATCAATTTAATTTCACAAATCCTCTACATGTGCATGTGATCTACATGTGTTTTTATCATATCATTACATGTATGTATTATTCTACATAATAAAGTGGAGTAAGATAAACTTTGGCTTATCGACACGGAAGGTTTATGTTGCAGCAACACACAGTTTGAATTTGACATTGTTTTTGCATTGTGTTCAACGAGTGTTTTAACAAATTTCATATCATTGATAAACTGTTAGTTACTATCTTACTATGTCAATACATATTTATGATAATTCTATACCAGAGTCGAACAGCTTCTATAAAAACTACATTTGTTTTGTTTTAGTTTCATCGATCAAGTTTGAAACTATTTTCAGGTGTATATACCACTGATGTACACACATGAGTTTGTTTACTGGACTAAAATCAGTTGTTGGTGTTTAAATAAAATTATATGAAACACGCAGTTCAAGATATAATACATAGAATACCATGGTTGTGCCTGATAGTGAAACATTTATCAGGCTTGTGCTTATTTTTTTTCTCTACCTCACCTGATAAAGTTTACACTGTTACGCACAATCAGAATATGTTAAAAGGATTTCAGGTATCAGTGAATATATTTCATTTATTATAATGTTCCAGGCACAACAATCGGGACAAGGTCCAAGACAAAGAGGTTCTGGGGAACTTCCCACAGTGCACTATATCAACAGAGAAGATGTCGCCTTCACTGCCAAAAACAAAGAATTAACCAATGGGAAATGTTAAGACCTTACATGACTTTCCAATACCTCAGACTACTGCTGGTAGTGCCAGTATTAACAGAAGAGGCGTGGGAAGGCTGCCAGCTGTAGTAAAACATCATTCTCAACAAACAGTTTCATTTCCACAAATTAAAGACAAAACAGAGGAGATGATTACACAAAAACAAGTGCTTGACAGACAGACACCCAATAAAGCAGCACAGATACCAGTAACACCACTTCCAATACCACCCTTGGCTCCAGTACATACTGTGACATACCACACAGTGGAATAGAAAACATAGAGAAAAATTAGAACTTCATTGTGTACTGTATAGAAAATATATGAAAAAATAACACTTAGTTTTATGTAAAAAGTTGTGAGACCTAGACGTTGTCAGTGCTTTGGGAACTGGTACTGATCTCAGTCTGAAACATAACATCATTCCAGGAATGGAGAGACGAGCTGACTAAATTGAGAGGATATTGGAGGAAAAAGACCAAACTTCTAGATTTTAAACTTCGGGTGGATCTCAGTGACAGCGACAATTAAAAATGTTTGGAGTATTTTCTTCAGTGTTAATTTTAATAATACATGTGGTTTTAGTCACGGTGCTAAACTATTTGTTTTTAAGTGCAAGTGACATAATGTGATTTACCGGATGGCAACAGTTATATATTATGTGATTCATGTTTTACTGACAGTGCTCAATTGGTCTTTTCCCATGCTATTGACATGAAGTGATTTAACTAATAGTGAAAGAGATATAGTGATTATTGTGTTACTGAGAGTGACAGTGATATAGTGATTATTGTCTTACTGATAGTGACAGAGATATAGTAATTAATGTGTTACTGATAGTGACAATGATATAGTGATTATTATCTTACTGATAGTGACAGTGATATAGTGATTATTGTCTTACTGATAGTGACAGTGATATAGTGATTATTGTCTTATTGATAGTGACAGTGATATAGTGATTATTGTGTTACTGAAAGTGACAGTGATATAGTGATTATTGTGTTACTGGTAATAACAGTGATATAGTGATTATTGTGTTACTGAAAGTGACAGTGATATAGTGATTATTGTGTTACTGATAGTGACAGTCACATAGTTACTGATAGTGACAGTGATATAGTAATTATTTCTTTACTGATAGTGACAGTGATATAGTGATTATTGTGTTACTGAGAGTGACAGTGATATAGTGATTATTGTCTTACTGATAGTGACAGAGATATAGTAATTATTGTGTTACTGATAGTGACAATGATATAGTGATTATTATCTTACTGATAGTGACAGTGATATAGTGATTATTGTCTTACTGATAGTGACAGTGATATAGTGATTATTGTCTTATTGATAGTGACAGTGATATAGTGATTATTGTGTTACTGAAAGTGACAGTGATATAGTGATTATTGTGTTACTGGTAATAACAGTGATATAGTGATTATTGTGTTACTGAAAGTGACAGTGATATAGTGATTATTGTGTTACTGATAGTGACAGTCACATAGTTACTGATAGTGACAGTGATATAGTAATTATTTCTTTACTGATAGTGACAGTGATATAGTGATTATTGTGTTACTGATAATGACAGTGATATAGTGATTATTGTGTTACTGATAGTGACAGTGATATAGTGATTATTGTGTTACTGATAGTGACAGTGATATAGTGATTATTGTGTTACTGATAGTGACAGTCACATAGTTACTGATAGTGATAGTGATATAGTAATTATTTCTTTACTGAAAGTGACAGTGATATAGTGATTATTGTGTTACTGATAATGACAGTGACATAGTGATTATTGTGTTACTGATAGTGACAGTGATATAGTGATTATTGTGTTACTGAGAGTGACAGTGATATAGTGATTATTGTGTTACTGATAGTGACAGTGATATAGTGATTATTGTGTTACTGAGAGTGACAGTGATATAGTGATTATTGTGTTACTGAGAGTGACAGTCAATAGTTACTGATAGTGACAGTGAAATATTGATTATTGTGTTACTGAGAGTGACAGTGATATAGTGATTATTGTGTTACTGAGAGTGACAGTGAAATATTGATTATTGTAAAACTGGTAGTGACAGTGATATAGTGATTATTGTGTTACTGATAGTGACAGTGATATAGTGATTATTGTGTTATTGATAGTGACAGTGATATAGTGATTATTGTGTTACTGATAGTGACAGTGATATAGTGATTATTGTGTTACTGGTAGTAACAGTGATATAGTGATTATTGTGTTACTGATAGTGACAGTGATATAGTGATTATTGTGTTACTGAGAATGACAGTGATATAGTGATTATTGTGTTACTGATAATGACAGTGATATAGTGATTATTGTGTTACTGATAGTGACATTGATATAGTGAGTATTGTGTTACTGATAGTGACAGTCACATAGTTACTGATAATGACAGTGATATAGTGATTATTGTGTTACTGATAGTGACAGTGATATAGTGAGTATTGTGTTACTGAAAGTGACAGTGATATAGTGATTATTGTGTTACTGAGAGTGACAGTGATATAGTGATTATTGTGTTACTGAGAGTGACAGTGATATAGTGATTATTGTGTTACTGATAGTGACAGTGATATAGTGATTATTGTGATACTGATAGTGACAGTCACATAGTTACTGATAGTGACAGTGATATAGTGATTATTGTTTTACTAAAAGTGACAGTGATATAGTGATTATTGATTTACTGGTAGTGACAGTGATATAGTGGTTATTGTGTTATTGAGAGTGACAGTGATATAGTGATTATTGTGTTACTGAAAGTGACAGTGATATAGTGATTATTGTGTTACTGATAGTGACAGTGATATAGTGATTATTGTGTTACTGAGAGTGACAGTGATAAAGTGATTATTGTGTTACTGAGAGTGACAGTGATATAGTGATTATTGTGTTACTGATAGTGACAGTGATATAGTGATTATTGTGTTACTGATAGTGACAGTCACATAGTTACTGATAGTGACAGTGATATAGTGATTGTTGTGTTACTGATAGTGACAGTGATATAGTGATTATTGTTTTACTGATAGTGACAGTGATATAGTGATTATTGTGTTACTGATAATGACAGTGATATAGTGATTATTGTGTTACTGAGAGTGACAGTGATATAGTGATTATTGTGTTACTGATAATGACAGTGATATAGTGATTATTGTGTTACTGAGAGTGACAGTGATATAGTGATTATTGTGTTACTGAAAGTGACAGAGATATAGTGATTATTATGTTACTGAAAGTGACAGTGATATAGTGATTATTGTGTTACTGAAAGTGACAGAGATATAGTGATTATTGTGTTACTGATAGTGACAGTGATATAGTGATTATTGTGTTACTGATAGTGACAGTGATATAGTGATTATTGTGTTACTGATAGTGACAGTCACATAGTTACTGATAGTGACAGTGATATAGTGATAATTGTTTTACTGAAAGTGACAGTGATATAGTGATTATTGATTTACTGATAGTGACAGTGATATAGTGATTATTGTGTTACTGATAATGACAGTGATATAGTGATTATTGTTTTACTGAAAGTGACAGTGATATAGTGATTATTGTGTTACTGATAGTGACAATGGTACAGTGATTATTGTTTTACTGATAGTGACAGTGATATAGTGATTATTATGTTACTGATAGTGACAGTGATATAATGATTATTGTTGTACTGATAGTGACAGTGCTTAATGTTCTGGAAGACTAGGTCTCCCAACTAAAATTTTTGAATGCTTCCAACTTACAATACTATTAAGTGAATGGTACTTTTAAATTGTTAGGAAGTTAAAATTAAGTTATCAAATATTTTATTAATATAGTGCATTAGGCATAAAAGAGTTATTACATATTTGTAAGAAAGGAGTTCCAACACTTGATTTGTTGTAGTTGAAGGTTCCAAGCCCTTGAAAAAGCAGATGATTTTTTTTTTAATAAATACTTAACTAAACAATACCACAGTACATACTCGTACAATACATTCCCATATTTAACACAACACTGTAAAATAACCTTATATTCTTGCCACATTTACATTTACTTTAATAATTTGAGATGAAATTTCGTTGCCAATGTCAATTATAATATACTGTTTTAATGTCTGGTTTACAGATCAACAGAAGAAACATTCAATCTTAGTTTGACATGTAACAACTATATAGGAATAAGAAATCGACTCATGGATAAGAGTCAGTGATAGGTATATGATAGTGAGGGAGGAAATATTGATATGCAGGGATAGGGAGTTAGTAGTGATGTGTACAAATAGGTACAGAGTAGTGATAGGTCATGAGTAGTGATAGGTATTGAGCTGTGATAGGTTGTGAGTAGTGATAGCTATTAAGCTGTGATGGGGAGTGATCAGTAGTGATATGTATTGAGTAAATGATACCGGTATATAATGATAGGTACCGAGTAGTGATAGGTATTGAGCTGTGATAGGTACTGCATAGTATTAGGTATTGAGCTGTGATAGGTTGTGAGTAGTGATAGTTATTGAGCTGTGATGGGGAGTGATCAGTAGTGATATGTATTGAGTAAATGATACCGGTATGTAATGATAGGTACTGAGTAGTGAGAGGTATTGAGCTGTGATAGGTACTGAGTAGTGATAGGTATTGAGCTGTGATAGGTCATGAGTAGTAATAGGTATTGAGCTGTGATAGGTTGTGAGTAGTGATAGTTATTGAGCTGTGATAGGGAGTGATCAGTAGTGATATGTATTGAGTAAATGATACCGGTATGTAATGATAGGTACTGAGTAGTGATAGGTATTGAGCTGTGATAGGTACTGAGTAGTGATAGGTATTGAGCTGTGATAGGTACTGAGTAGTGATAGGTATTGAGCTGTGATGGGGAGTGATCAGTAGTGATATGTATTGATTAAATGATACCGATATGTAATGATAGGTACTGAGTAGTGATAGGTATTGAGCTGTGATAAGTCGTGAGTAGTGATAGGTATTGAGCTGTGATGGGAGTGATCAGTAGTGATATGTATTGAGTAAATGATACCGATATGTAATGATAGGTACTGAGTAGTGATAGGTATTGAGCTGTGATAGGGGATGAGATAGTATATAGTGCATGAGAAAGTATTAGTTATGTGACAGAAACAGTGAAGTTATGGTGTCTTAAAAGTAAGTGGTAAATATCACAAATTCCCTACCTCCTACAAATCCTTTTGAAAATTAGGATCAAGAGATGGCAATCAAAACATTACTGTAATGCTGGCATGATAGCTGCTGTAAATATTTAAGTCCATTTTCTTAGTACAGATAATAAGACTTCTGTGGTGTAACTGGCAAACACATCCACTGCTTCAGTGGGAGACCCAGGTTCAAATCCTGGCATTAGCTAAATTTGTAAAAGAAATGGCTTGGATATTGCAGTGGAAAAAACATAGTCTTATGTAGAAAACAAAATATTGAAAATCATTGATTTTTTTGGCCATTATTTACTTCCTTTCTTTTTCATGACTTTAATTGTTTAATGCATAAAAGACTTAATTAGCCTTTTTAAACAAAGTATAATAAGTGTAAGGTTTAAAATGCTTTCATTATATTGGATTCTATTCTGTTTCATGACCTTTATTGACCCTTGAATTCGTGGTAACAATACCTAGTCCCATAAGTAGATCTCTTAGTGCAGTTGGTAGCATGTTTGACCATCAATCCAGGGTTGTGAGTTTGAATCCCTGTCTGGCCACAGTCTCCATGATAATTGATATACAACCTTGCATCTCATTGTCATTTGTCTCTCATCACTGATTCAAGTGGGAAAGATATAAGTTACTTGCAGAGGTGGATGTGTTTGATCAGTACTGTTGGTTAACCTTCCAGGATGCAGTGAAGAGTGGTTAGGTTAACTGATCATCTGTCAGACCTTGATGGCATAAAAATTACGCTAAATATTCAAACAAACTGCTGTCTACAACCCAAAATATCCAGTCCAAAAACATTTTGTGAGAAATGTTGCCAGTTACTTGCAGAAGGATGATGGTTCTACTATAATTCATTCTTTTGTCTTCCTCAACCAGTAAAACTTGATATGACTTATATGTCATGTGATAAAATTGGAGTTCTGTAATTGGAAATACATCAAGGTTGACTCTCGTGAAATTTTTAAGTTGTATAGTATTTGCTCAAGAGTTGATAGAGTTTAAGCTTATATATTTATAGTTTTAAAAATATCTCTAAAACAAATGATTAACCTGCCAGATGTTTAATGATATGCCCCTATATAACCAACTTGTTTATATTAAATTGCGAAAATTGATTTAAATTATACTGTTTTGAACGTCTATTAATGCATATAATTATGTACAAGATATCTTAAGGTTTTGTAGTCATTAAGTTGGTGACACATATTTTGATATTATCCTCAACTCTATTTGAAAATGCTGAAACTGATTATTTTTCACGTTATACTTTACCATTAAGTACAGAGGTGTAATGACTGACTGTGGTGATTTAAATGTGAAGTATTTCAAATAATGTTTAAAAAAGAAACTGAAAAAAAAATGGTTGGGGAAGTTTCCTGTTTGATCATTTTTATTAATAATGTCAAACCGGTCCTTGTGCCTTGAACTACCCAAATAAATATCTGGATTTAGTGAGCACTGTTTGTTACTCATTCAATTCTCACAGACAGTGAGACACTTAATGGCTACTAAATAATTCTCAATGCAAATATAATTGTCATGCACTATTTATGTATCAACACGTCTGATTATGTAAATTTAAATTGAAGTGAAAGTTACAAAAAAAAAGGAGTTCATTTTTCATAATTTTCCAGTTACACAAGTTGATCTGTTAACATTCAAATCAATAACATGGTTTTTAGCACTTTACCTATCTCACCTGAAGAAATTGTTTGTTACTCCTGCAATGGAATGATATCAGGATGTACTGGTATATCATTTGGAGGTTAATGTTAGTTAAAATAAGAAATATTTAAATGATTTGATCCCGCCCTTTTCCAAGAAATGACACGAGGACTTGCTCCAGTGGCGGTTTTCTAGTTACCGATCAATTTTATTAATCAGTTCAGAGATCCCAACAAGATCTAGATCAACTGCTGGCTCCCATAGTTATGACATGTTTAATGTTGTTGTATGATGTTTAGCGTCGCTTTTAACAATTTTTCAGTCATATCACGACGGTATCTACTTGACACAGTATTCTGAGTGCTGTCACACTGGAGTATCATGCGGCAGACACATGGTATGATACCCCACCCAGTAGCATTATACTGACACTGGGCCGACCAGACTTAGAGTGCTGAGTGTCAAGCGAGGAAGTTTCTAGTACCATCTTTAAAGTCTTTGGTATGACCCGGTCAGGGATCGAACCCATGACCTTCCGCATGCGAGGCGGACGCTCTACCACTAGACCACGCTCTACCACTAGACCACGCTGCGGTCTTATGACATGTTTAAATGAGATGCATTCATGGTTGAGATCATTAGAATTCAGGTGACAGCTGACCTACATTTTTTAGCTTTACTGGCCAAAGGCCAGAAGTGCTTATGCAATGGCGCGTAGTCTGTCGTCTGCCGTCTGTCATCTGTCGTCTGTTAGCAGCACTTTCTCTGAAACCACTAGGCCAATTAAACTGAAGCATCGCATGGGTGTTTCAGTTGCATAGGACACTATACAGAAGATTTATTTTTTTTCAATCTGAAATTAAAGATAGCTGCTACTAAAAATAGTCCAAAACTTAAAAAATCTTCTTCTCATGAACGGCCCAACAGATTTTCAAAATGTTTATGTAGTAATGATGACCAATTATAGTTTTGTTAGATTTGTTCAAATGGTGTCTCTAGGGTGAATTCTGACCCTGCCCCGAGGGTTCAATTAGGGGACACATATCTTTATAATATTTTTTTATTTATTTTTTTAAAAATGGAAATGATTTTGCATATATCTTCAAAGAAGCATTGTTGGTCAAGGAGGTTCAGATTTGTAAAAATGACTGGGTTCAACTGTCTAAAGGGGTCAGGAGGGGCCTCAAAAGGGTAAAAAGTGGGAATTACTAAATTTGTTTTCTTAAGAACCGGTATGTGGGATTTGTTCATATTTTGCATAATTTATCCATATGTGTATGGGTTTGATTGCAGATAAGAATTTAGGGGCTAAATTTTATAGGGGCCCTGTAAGGGGACTTAGATTTTTACATAGGGATACTATGGGAAAACAGAAAATTCTCTTTTTCTTTCATATGTTCTGAAACCACTAGGCCAATTAAACTGAAATTTCACAGGGATGTTTCTATTGCAGAGGAGACTATATAGAAGATTTTCTTTTTCGATCTGAAATTCAAGATAGCCACCGTTACTAAAAATAGTCCAAAACTTAAAAAATCTTCTTCTCATGAACGACCCAACAGATTTTCAAAATGTTTATGAAGTAATGATGACCAACTATAGTTTTGTTAGATTTGTTCAAATGGTGTCCCTACTACAGTTAAAAAGACCCCATCCCGATGTTTCTATTGTATAGGAGAATTTCAAAAAGTGCTATGGCCACTACGAGTCAGTAGAGCGTCCTCAGGACCTCTTGTATGAATCATGTAATTATATGATTGTAACCTACATCAATGACCATTTTACTTTTATGTAAGAATGTGAAATGAATCAATGAAATATTTACAACTCAAACTACTTTGACCGTTCATTTGTATTTTTGAATAATATTGGGTCTTGTGGTTCTACTTCAATTCATCTAAAGGTATTCCTCCAATAAGAAAACTGGGTATGGCATGAAATGTGTTGAAAATGGTGTCAAAGCCTGTTAAAAAAACGCAAAACCCTGCAAATAATATGCATTTGGTCAAAGCAAGCAAAAACTACAAGTTATACCTATATATACCCATAATACAGTTAGCGTCAAACATTTGTATACTGTCACCTCTATTGAGCAGCCACTTACCTTAAGCAACCACATTTGCTATTTCCCATTTGCTTTTATAGCAAATTAACTGTCTTAAAAGGTCACTTTTGCTCCTTCCTTTGACTGGCTGCTGAAGACAGGTTTGATGGAAGAGTGGTCTTTAGAATATTTAGATTACAAGACAGTTATTGCCCTAGACAGATGAATAAAACACATCCCTTTGTTATTGGTAGGATGGGGAGGGGTATGAAGTAATGGAATAGTCATTTAAATGCCAGATATTGGCAACACTTAATTATGACCTAGTTTTACATATATGAAACTACCCGAAATGTTTCATGAAACGTTGGCGGTAGTTGCATCTGGGGTCACAACTTATATTCTAGTATTCTGTTGACTGATGGTCTAAATGACCTCACATTGAAACTATATTGTATCTGTAAGAGACAGTCAACTTGTTACATTTAAACTTCATTGAGCTCCATCTTTATATGACAATGGGTCCTTATGGGCCAACTTGCCTCTTGCTGCTAAGGTTGTGGGTTCGAGACAGACTCAGTCCAATACTTGCAGAAGGACTGTGGTTTTTCTGGGATTGGTTCCGAGATCTTCCTCCATAAATAAAACTGATTGAAATATGTAACCAGTATTTTGTTAAAAACTCCAATCAAAAAGAATTTTTATAATGATCAACTATTGTACATCAATTAAATGGCACCATTGAGTTATAGTACTGGATTATTGGTCCTTTTTCATTCCAAATTGATCAAAACATGTTTTTTTTCTTTGAATAAAAATCAAAATTCATTGATAAGTTTGGAGGAATTCGTGTTTCAAGGCCTAATCTTTCATTTCAAAACTTTTTTTTTTACAATTTTACAATTACTGAAAATAAACAATATTTACTTTAAATGCATTTTGTACGTTTTGGTTGTCAGAACAGACTTGATGCACATTTATCTAGTGGTGTGTTACAGGCTGGCAGGCCATGAACAAGAGTGGTCTGTGAAGGATAGTTTCACCAGCAAATTGTGTTATTATAGTTACTCTTTAATTGCTCAGTAATGAGTTATAGTAATATTCATAAAATGTTGTGTCATTGATCTTACTGGAAGTTAAGACAACAGTTTTAATGGTATAATCAGACAATGTGGCAGTAAACATCAGTACCATCATTGTATTAAGACTGTTTCTTATATATAACCAAGCTCTTGTAAAGTATATCTACATGATGATAAATGGACATTGGACAGACTGTACAAGGGGGGATCAGAAAGTTTGTAGACTTTGGCCATAACTTATTTATTTATCATTGTATTCTAATAATTCTCAGGGAGTCTGTGCCGTTATATAATTGCAGTAATTTTGCAAAACAAAATAATTTTTTTCATTAGTTTATATTCTGTAGTAAGCCCGTGTGGTTCCGTCTAAGAATAGAATTACTGCCGATCTCTGCAGAGGGGTAGGAATCCTCCAAATGGGTGTCATGTTCATTTTATCATTTTTTGTCATGTTCACTGTTGTGGTTAAATAATCAACCCCTCAAACATACTTTTGTTTCTCTCTTTGAGCAGGTATATAACCTTACATGGAGCAGAAATTCACGGAACTGCCGTATTCCGCATGTTAATCCATTTTCAAGTGCCCCCGACGTCATTTTGTTTCAAATAAAATGACATACTGTAACATCATAATATTGACGTCATTTCTTTTAAAGGATGTAAACAAGCATACTATACAGCACACCTTGATATTTTTATTTAAAAATAAAACCCGTTTTGGCAATGCTCACTTATTTGAATAGTAGAGGTAAGAAAAAAGCAAAAACTGCCCAGACTACGAAAATAGGTGTTTCCATAGTTACTACAGAATAATGAATGAATGAATAGGGTTTTACGGCATACCAACACATTATAGGTTATTCGATGCCAACAGGAAGGAAGATTCCAGGTTCACTCTACATGTACAAAAAAAACAAATTAACATACATATTTAAACATACATACACCAACAAATGAATATGCAGAATGAACCTAGAACCTTGATACCTGCAGAACTGCAGAGTTTCAGCAAATTCTATCGTATTACTCAAATTGTCGCTTCTTACGACATGCATGAGCCACAGTGGTCCTATTCTTGCCATCACTCATATGGCTCCCTGAAACCAGACAGGGGTTGATTTTAATTTAACAACAATAGTGAACATGGCAAAAATTGATAAAATGAACAGGACACCCATTCGGAGGAATCCTACCCCTCTGCAGAGATCGGCAGTGATTCTATTCTTAGCCGGAACCATAAGGGTTTTTTGGGTTGAAAACTTTTTACTATTTTTAATTTAAAGTAAGCGCTTGTACAGAAAAAAAGATAAAAAAATCTCCCAACTAACATGATAAAACAGCTCACAAAGGATTAATTATTTGATAAATAATCATTCATAATTCATAACTGATTTCTTGTATTTAAATGTAAGTTGTATGTTTTTTTAGATGTTTTAAAATGTTTTGATCATGAAAAATGATTGATTGACTATTTAGCATCATTTTTATGCCATCAAGGGCTTACAGACGATCTGTTTACCTAATCACTGTTTCCTGGAAGGTTAACAAGTACTCAAACACAACCCATCTCCACAAGTAACTGATAACTTTCCCACTTGAATCAGTGGTGAGAGATGAATGATAATGTGACACAATGTCGTATATCAATAATCACAGAGACTTCCTGGTTGGGGATTCGAACTCACAACCCCTTGATTGGTAGTCAGACACGTTACTGACTGAACTTATCGGATCCTGCCATACAAAATGATCATGAATTAAAGATATTGTGGTTTGAAGTAATAGCTCTCCTAATTTGTTATTTAAGCTGCAGTATACAAACTTTGAGATCAGGTGTACTTTAACAATTTTATACACAACTTGCTGGGAATGATAGTTTTGATAAGAATTGTATTCTGCAATGTAAGAACTTTGATTTGTGTTCGTGCAAGCGTTCACAAAATCTCAATAAGTTAGTTGCCTTTTCTTTTCTATATAATTTCAAGATTTAAAGAAATGAAAAATTTCATACTTAATTTTTTTGGGGTGATAATTTTGTCACTTTTAACCATTTTTTAAAGTAAGAAAATAAGATTGACTGATTGAATATTTAGCGTCATAACCTAACCACTATTTCCTAGGATCCTGGAAGGTTAACCAGTACTCAAGCACACCCAATCTCCACAAGTAACTGATAACTTTCCCACTTGAATTAGCAGTGAGAGAGAAATGATAATGAGACAAATGTTGTCTATTGACCATCAAGGAGATTGTGGCTGGGCAGGGATTTGAATGAATGAATGAATAGGGTTTTACGGCGTACCAACACATTATAGGTTATTCGACGCCAACAGGAAGGAAGATTCCAGGTTCACTCTACATGTACAAAAACAACAAATAAACATACAGATTAAAAAAAAAATACATCAACAAATGAATATGCAGAATGAACCTAGAACCTTGATACCTGCAGAACTGCAGAGTTTCAGCAAATTCTATTGTATTACTCAATTTGTCGCTTCTTACAACATGCATAAGCCACAGTGATCCTATTCTTGCCATCACTCATGGCTCCGCAGGGATTTGAACTCATGAAATAAGAAAAACTTCTTTTAATATTGATATGAAACTTTTGCCACCCATGGAGAATTTTTTTTTCCATCTTTCTGATATTTCTTTGATTTGTAGTTAAAATTGTTGCTAAAACTAGAACAATTTTTTTTTGTTAAATTAAGTCACTGTATACTTAACCCAAGTTAAGGAAATCATAATGTCTACATAAACATTTAATTTTTAAGTTTCTGCCTAGTTATGTAAATGTTGGTAAAACACGACCCAGAATCTTCCAGGTAAATGTGTTTTTGAGAGGTCATTGCATTGTTGATCTCTGGTGTCAGTACAGGGCTAACAGTAAATCACTACACCAGTAGCTTGATTGAGAATATAAACAGCTCATTTCAATTAATGAAGGGAGATAACTCATGTCAGGGTTTAAAATAACCAAGTTCTACTACATAATATCAACCATTGAAAACATTTAATTAGAAAAGATAATAATGACAAACTATTAGAATATTGGCATAAAATATAATACAATATTTACAACATGACCCAGCAATACAGACCTACAAGTATAAAACAACTAACTATGACTGTTCAAGTCTTAACTCTCTTCTGCAGAACTGCATTATCAAACAATGACTTCCTGTCTGTATTTTCTACATATCAACAATTCTCTCTCTCTCTCAGACGACTCGTATATACATGTAACCCATGTCTGTGTTGATAAGTTCAAAACAAGAACTTGAGAAGCTGTTAAACACTGCATATACATTATAATAAGCTTTCAGACAGTAAGGCAAATTCTTTCTCTCAGACAATTGTATATAACCCATGTTTGTGTTAATAAGCCATTACACAACTTTGCATACGCATATATAATTTTTGCCATCAAGATAGGGACAGAGTATAGTTCTTTCTGATAGTTTGTGGTGATAAGCCATGTTTTTTAACTGACTGCATATTTTAATTTGAAGCTTCAAAAGTCCTAACATTCTGCCATTTTATGATGCAAAAAAATCTTGCAAAATAAAATGTAAAAGTAGTTTGTAACAAAAGACAACAGGTCGATCAAAGTTTCAATGAAAAAAAAAAAGTTGGCCTCCAAACCTCCCCGTATAGCCAACCCTTACCACCTCTTTTATTTTGTATATGGGCTATTTCAGAAAAAATCTCAGGGTGGGGTGGGGGTTGGAACTGGAATTATTTTTTAGGGTACCACCACCAGAATTTTAGTTGAACAGAAAAAAAAGTATTTTCTAAAGATATTGTTAGTGACATGCAACTCTTATTTTAACCTTTTACTCCATAGATATTCTTTTTTTTATGCACCCAATCAAAGAAGGCCTGTGCAAACAGTGCAGGAAGAGTTCAGAGCAATCTGAACACTTCCTGCACTGTTTTCCACTTTGTCAGTTAATATAAACATAATTCACCCAACATTTCAAAAGCATTCTATATAAGGTGTCCAACGGTGTCTATATTAGGTGTCCAAAGGTGTCTATATGAAGTAAAGGGTAAATCAATCTTTCTGCCGATAGAATTCGGACAAAAAGCCCACACAAAGATAATTTTTATTAAAATATACCCTCACCCAGCAAAGTTAAAGTGACTATTTTACCTACCACCACCAGTGAAAAAATAGGGTACAGTTCCGACCCCCCACCCCCTGAGGTTTTTTTTCTGGAATAACCCTAATTAAAAAATTAGCTTCTATAAATATGACTTTTGTTATTTATTAAGAAATTATTAAAATTCAAAGATCCCTTTCTAGGAAGTCAGAATTCCTGACTTAAGTTTATCTTACCAAAATCCGAATTTTTCTGACATTGAAAAGTGTAGATTCTCTGACTTTGTCTAATACAGCCTAAATTTAACATGGCCAAATGAGCAGTCTAAATGGCAGACATGTAAAATATCATCTAGGTACGACCAGTAACTAGCCAGATTGCTCAATATAAATAATCAAAACATAAAGCTCTTCCATTCAAAAACATTCTGACATTTTATAATGATGTTTAGAAAATCTTTAGAAACAATATAAAATGTAAAAATAGTTTGTAATAAGAGACAACAGATCAATCAAATTTTCAATGAAAAAAAAGTTGGCCTCCACCACCCCTACAGCCAACCCTTACCACCTCTTTAATTATGTATATTTAGAAATTAGCTTCTATAATGAATGAATGAATGAATGAATGAATAGTGTTTTACAGCTTACCAACACATTATAGATTATAAGTTTTTTTTACCAAAGCAAACATTTCCTGACATTAAAAAAATGTACAGATTCTTTGACTTTTTCTAATTGAGCCTAAATCTAAAATGGCTCCTTGAGCAGCCTAAATGGCAGTAATACACATGTAAAATACCATTGTGGTATGACCGGTAATTAGCCAGACTGCTAAAAAATAAAAAAAATAAAAACATTAAGCGCTTTCTTTCAAAATTCTATGCTGACAATGCGGTGTCAGTGTACCACATCTCCTATTTTTCTTAGAAAAAAATTAAGCTAGAAAATGTTGTATTTTCTATGAACCAACAAAAAATGTTACCATCTATTAACACATAATTTGTAAGTACAGATGAGACAAGACAGAACAATTAATTATCAATTACTCTATTAGCATATCAAATTAGATATATGACAACTCATTGAGCTGAAGTTTAAAAAAGAAAAAGAAGATTAAATTCATTTTGCTATTTTGTCTAGAAAATCAAAATAAAAGAACTCTACCCTACATGTATGATAATTTATAGCTCAATATTAAAGTTAAATAGGACTGGCATTAAATTCAAATGCATTTATATCATTTTAAGAAGAGTATTTAAAAAATAGTATGTTATCTAACTATCTTAATCCAACATTAAATCTTTACAGCTTAAAAAGTCATAACATTTCTGCCATTTCATAATGACTGTATAGAAAATCTAAAAAAAAATAAAATGCAAAATTAGTTTGTAATGAGAGACAACAGATCAATGTGAGTTTTAATGAAAAAAAAAGTTGGCCTCCAAACCTCCCCATATAGCCAATCCTAACCACCTCTTATTTTGTGCAATTAGAAAAGTAACTTCTATTATAAATATGATTTTTTTATTTATTAAAAAGTTATTGAAATTAAAAGATCCCTTTCTGGGATGTCAGAATTCCTGAATTAAGTTCATTTTACCAAATTCAAAATTTCCTGATGTTGAAAAATGTACAAATTCTCTGACTGTCTAATTGAGCCTTAATTTAACATGGCTCTTGGAGCTCCATCAAAAATCTATGCCGACAATGTGGGTGTCCGACTACAATATCTTGTACTTTTCTCTGAAAAAATTGTTTTTGCTTAAAAATGTGTTTTTTTTCTATAAACTAATAATTACCATCTATAAACGCATAATTTGTAAGTTTATATAGATGAGAACAATGAATAATTAATAACTAAATTAATATATTCAATTGGAAATTTTAACTCTGTACATTGTATTTAAGCTATAAAGCAATACAGATCTACAAGTACATGTATAAATCAACAATGACTGCTCTCTCTCTCTCTCTCTCTCTCTCTCTCTCTCTCTCTCTTTAACCAATGTTTGTTTTCATAAATTGTAAACACAATTTCCTGACTTAATACACACCTTTACCTACCAATTCCAAAATGAAATTAAATTCATTTTTAATTTTTGTCTGAAAAATAAAAGAACACAAAAATCACCTACAATAAAGTGATATATATATTTGATAGTAGACAAAGAAACATTAAACTTTTTAGTTTGTAAAAGCTAGTACTCACTTACTAATAAACCAGATTTTTTAAATTATTAATTGAAAGCATACCAAAAGCATACCAAAAGTGTGGAAACAAAAATTGAAAGCCAACAAATGAGAATAATTTAAATGAAAATTTACCAACTTTTATCTTCAGTAGTCAGGACTTGTATCTATTTCCTCAAAAATGAATTAATAATGTAGTATGGCAAATGTTAGATAAATAGAAAATAAAATTATGCCCTATCATAATGAAACTTAGAACAAAGAAATTCAAAGTCTTCTATTCTGATACTTGTATAGCTTTAAATATTGGAAGACTGGAAACAGACAGGAACCGTACCGAAAAAAACTTAAACCTTGCCTATAACTTGTACGAGTTACTGGCTCTAGTACACTCGGGTTCCGTTATAACGCGGTTCTTGGGGTCCACAAAACGAAACCGTGTTATAAGCGGACCGGGTTATAGCGATAGTTACCTCGAAAAAAATCGATGTCGGTTATTCACACCTATCGTGCTGTCTGACTCTAAGTAAATGGTATTGTTGGCATTGTAATATGCTACAACACGTATTTGGTTACAACAGATACACTTAGATATGTATAAAATTGATACAAAAAAAAAAGAAAAGAAAGAAAAACGTTTTCATGTTTTGATTATTCTAAAATTGGCAGCCATTTCCGTTTAACCCAGGAGAAAAAACGGTGTCTTTATAAAAAAATCACGCTTCAATTTAAACTCAACGCTGATAGTGTTAAAATATTAAAAATGTATATCTGAAGTATTAACAACAATAAAATAATAAAAATAAGTTTGTGTTTACGATCCGATAAGATACCCGCGATATATTAATACCTGTCAACCGCTTCGTTGCTTGATCACGTGATCACTCGATTAAAAACAAAGTTTGCATATGGCTTCCATGTTTGGCGCGTGACAGCATTTATTGAAGCACTCGGGATTATTACAAACTGTTAAGTCAATGCTGGCATGAATCAATCACATAAACTATCCTTTAAACCACCATGAGGTAATGGTTGTAATAGTTCGTTATATTCAAGGCTAATTGGTGAGTAGAAGATGAGCGGTTATCAAATCAAAACATGGCGACGATCTATTGTTTGGTTGTCATTTGATCATTCGCGCAGATTTTCAAGTTTTATATCACGACTTTTCCACCCCGCCGAAAAAATGGGAGCCAAGCAAAAACTGCGTTGTAACAGAATTTGCGGTATATCGGACCGCGTTATAACGGGACCGCAGTGTACACAAAGAACACAAAGAAAGCTTAAGTCATGAGTAAAAATTATCTCTTCACATCTATAAAAAGAAAAGAAAAAATATATTGATCATTTAGTGTTAAAATGTCTCTGAAGGGACCGAGATGACCATCATCCAATTACTGGTAGAAGTAACTCTGTAGGATTGCAGTATTGATACCTCCAAATCTCATCAGAACCTGAAAACAGAAATAAGAAAAATAGTTAACAACTTTCAGAACAAAAGTTCTGCTCTCCTTTTTAGACATAAACTATTAAAATCAGGGTTTTGGAATAATGACATTACAGTTAAACCTGTGTAAGCAGTCACCTCTATTAAGCAGCCACCTGTCTTTACCTCATTTTCTATTTACCATTTCTATGTTTTCAGAGTAAAATAACCTGTATTAAGCAACAACCTGTCTTAAAAGGCCACTTTTCCTCCTTCCCATGACTGGCTGCTTCAGACAGGTTTGACTTTATAATTTTAGTCAATGTGTTACCAGATGAAGTGGATACCTAATGAAATAAGTTATGAGTTCTGTTTATAAAATAGAGTTATCTCCCTTTTATTGATTAAGATAGTGTTTTCAAATGATGACTTTAGTTCACACTTTACTACCTGTCAATATTGGCCTGGGACTATTTGACAAAGGGATTAATATCCTCAGAATCACACACAACTTTAGTGTGACTGGTCTTGCTCATTTTCAACACTTGCCTTTTAAAGTGACTATACCAGATTTAAAAGAAATTAAAATTGGCTAAAAAAAACATTTATCACTACATTTACATCACACATATATATACCGGTACTCACTGACCCTAAATTGCCAAAGGAATATCTATTTCAAAATACCAAAATAAGAATCGCATGATTTAATTTAAATTTCAATTTTACCCATAATACAGGTTTACACCTAATAATAACAAGAGGCCCAAGAGGGCCTGAATCACTCTACTGAAAACAAACCGCTAGAGGAATTGTTTTTGTTCAAGATCTTGTGGATATTTAACTGCTATCTAAGTCTAGTCAATGAGAAATGGTGTTCCTATTTTGTTCACATGAAAAATTTAACATTTTCCCTTTATAACTCTACATAAAAAAGTGATCCCTGTGGCGGCCCCAAATGTGATCCCAGGTAGCTGACTTCAACAACCCTATTCAGGTATATGGCTTGAACATTTAGAGAAAATGATTTTTAAAGTTTCCTTTAAAATGTTTTTACAAGCTCTGTGGTGGGAGCATTTGTGGTATTTTTAGAATGGGAATTTCATTTCAAGTTACCACTACAAATCAAATAATGACTTTGTCACATTTTTGTGGTTTTGACATACCCAAACATTAAATTTTGTTTATTAATGGTAATGAAATGCCTTTTATCCATTTTAAAAATATTTTATTTTTACACACATTTATAGCATTTCTCCTTTAAAAGCCGGAAAAGGATCAGGAAATAGTCAAAATAAAATGTGTTACCTTACAGCAGATCTGACTTTTCTTTACAATCACAACGAAGCTGGTGTATTGTGTGTGCACACTGTAAGCAGGTGTAATGTTTGTCTCATATATACACACTGCCATCTGTTATCTCCACTGACATTTCACTCTGTCAATGCAGTTTCCTATTCCAAAAGAACAGAACACATTTGAACACCTTTAAAGCGACATTTTGCAATTTAAAATTCAATTTTTTAACTTTTAAACTACATTATTATCTGAAGTATTTTAGCAGTGCAGCTGACTATCAATCCAGGGGCTGCAAGTTTGAATCCCCACCCAGCCAGTTTCTGTGATGATTGATGCATGACATAGCATTTGATTTGTTTCCCAATACTGGTTCAAATGGGAATGTTATCAGTTATATATGGGTTTGTTCGAGTTATGGTTAACCATCCAATTTCAGGAATAAGTGGTTAGAGTAACTGATCGTCTGTTAGCCCTCGATAGAATAAAAATGACGTAGTTGTATAAAATACTCTTAATGGAGTTTACGGTATGTAATATAAATTTTGATACTTAAGTTATATATCAACTACATTAAAAAGAACCAATTCCATATACCAGTACTTATTATTTGACAAGTTTAGAATATAACAAGTTAACATTTTACCATTTTTTCTGTGGAAACACAACAGTCACCAACTTCTGCAGAATAGGGTGTATTCTCATAGTCCCAAAAGTCTGATCTGCTGTAATAGATATGAAAAAATACATAAGCTGATGGTAGACAACAAAAAAAAATAAACAGATAACCGACATAAAAGCAGCCGTCAGATTGTATTGTAGCCGTGCTATAACAGTTAACAAACCGTCTTTCAATGTTATACATGTGGTACTGTAAAAGACTCTATTTAATCTGGCTCCCATTTATAAATAAACAGTACATGTAGGTCTGGTTTTCAAGTACATGTATATATAATTTTTGTGGGATTTAACACCATTGCATGTTATATAATGCACTATTCAGTTTTATGGGTGGAAGAATACTTCAGAATGAATTTGGTAGAATCTCCATCCTTCCACAATTGGCAAACTTTCCCACATAATGTTTATGAACCAAGTGGAACTCATACCTACAACCTCAGCATTGAGAGACAAGTGTTCATGAGATGGCACCTAAGACCACTCGGCCACGGTGGACCTGTGTGATGTTAATATTTCAATCTTTGAAAAAAAAAACACAGTCATGTTGGTGAACTTTAATTTCCTCTGGCTACAACTTAACTGTAACCATCAACATATACCATATTCCTCTGAATATACACCCCAGGGAGTGATGAATTTCCCAAAAAGGAGTGTTTATTAATTTAATTTTTTTACAAACAATACTTATACCACTCTTCAAAGAATGAAACTTTGTTATTTCTTTTTCACTTTGTATGCCATTTACATGTGCACTTTCATTTGTCAAGAGTTAAAATACCCGTGAAGAAAATTCATTTATATTTATCAGTACACAGGTATTGTTCGTTGATATTTACCCGGCACTCATGAATATTCTGTGAATATGCATACATTAATTTCTATAGTTACCAAACGTTAGTAGTGATATTACTGTTGATGAATTGATTCAAATACACTAGTAAATCGGCATCACACATCACGTTCAAGAAAAGCTGTAAAGAGAAGGCGTTTCAACACAGAGCATATTGACGAAGATTAATGAATGCCAGTTAAAAACTATACATCGTTTCATTAAAAACAATTTGACAACAACTGACTTTCATGGTATCAGATACCCAGCTTGTTTACAGCCCTTCAATACACCGGTACAATATTATGACAACGCTTCAAGATAAAACTATTATGCCTTTTCTCTCTTTCTTTCTCCTTTTGTTTATTTCCATTTATTTATCAATTTCCTTCGATTGTTGGTTTATTTTTTATTGAATGTTATTGTAATCTTGATTCTTATGTTATTTGCAAATTGAATGGGAGGGTTGTTACTAATTTTGTTGGAACTGGTAGCCCGACCATTTTGCTTGTTATTTAAAATCAATAAAATATGTGTAAACAAAATGAAACTTTAAAAATTACACCATTACATCACACAACTCCAGTACACATGTCATAAGACTCTTCTAGCTTTGATACTGGACAGTTCCATTATTACTTAGAAGGAAAGAAGGTACTGACTGAGAGACAAACAATGTAAACACTGAACAGACACAGATAACCTGCAATCTGATTTGGATTTAAATGCTTGCAAAACTGAAATATTGCTGCACTTATCACTGCAAACAAATAAAACAAGATATCTCACCTCAAGGTCCAGGTCATTGTTTCTCCACCATCAACTAGTCTGGTTCACTAGCCGAGATTCATCCATGCACAAAGTATAGTCATCAGCTTTATTGTTAACACAGTCCACAGCAGATATATTTATGGTGTGAAAACGTATCTATTTATATATAAATATACATGGTTTAAAATATCAATATCTTTACAAAAGAATAAGAAAAGATAAAAAGAAACAATATATAAAAACAATTAAACTACAAACACAGAACACTCCTAAATATAGCAAATTCCAATGGTAAAAAACGTCATACATTCTAAACATCTCCACCTCCTCAACTCCCCACATACCAACTTTCCACTCCCAAACATATCAAAACGTACCACTCCAAAACATACCAACTCCCCAACATACCACTCCAAAACATAACTCCAACATACCACTTCAAAACATACCAACTCCCCAATACACCACTCCAAAACATACCACTCCCCAACATACCACTCCCAACATACCACTCCCCAACATACCAATTTCCTGACATGCCATTCCCCAACATACCAACTCCCAACATACCACTCCAACATACCACTCCCCAACATACCACTACCAACATACCACTCCCCAACATACCACTCCAACATACCACTCCCCAACATACCAACTCCAAACATACCACTCCCAAACATACCACTCCAAAATGTACCACTCCAACACATGCTCCAAAACATACCACTCCAACATACCACTCCAAAACATACTACCAAAGTCCCAAACTCCCAGATGAACACTCTCTCCAGCAAATCATGATTTGTAAGTGCGAAATAGACTTGGTAAGCAAAATCAGACAAAAATGGTATATAAAATATATACCGGTAAAGGAGATCTACTCCAATGAAGTAACACTTAAACTAATTATTTAGAAAACTAAACTAAACTAAACTAAACTCTCAGACAACATGAACACAAAATATGAACTATATATTTACTGTATAACAAAAGTATAACACAACTATATAATATATTGTACCCTCTCTCTCTCTCTCTTATATGACTATATATAACCCATGTTTGTGTTGACAAGTCATCAAAAGAAACAATACACAAATATATGTACTATATGTTTACTGTATAACAACAATAAAACACAACTATATAATATATTGTACCCTCTCCAGCTAACAGGACTTTTATATAACCCATGTATGTGTTGACAAGTCATCAAAAGAAGCCATACACAAATATATGTACTATATATTTACTGTATAACAACAATATAACACAACTATATTGTACTTTCTCTCTCTCTCTCTCTCTCTCTCTCTCTCTAATTTGACTTTTATATAACCCAGGTTTGTGTTGATAAGTCATCAAGAGAAGCAAGGCACAAATATATGTACTATATATTTACTGTATAACAACAATATAACACAACTATATTGTACCCTCTCTCTCTCTCTCTCTCTCTCTCTCTCTCATTTGACTTTTATATAACCCATGTTTGTGTTGATAAGTCATCAAAAGAAGCAAGACACAAATATATGTACTATATATTTACCATATACAACAATATAACACAACTATATAATATATTGTACCCTCTCTCTCTAATATGACTTTTATATAACCCATGTTTGTGTTGATAAGTCATCAAAAGAACCACACACAAATATATGTACTATATATTTACTGTATAAAACAATATAACACAACTATTTAATATAGTGTACCCTCTCTCTCTAATATGACTTATATATAACCCATGTTTGTGTTGACAAGTCATCTCAAGTCTGTAAGTCATTGATGGCATAAAAATATGCTAAATATTCAACCAAGTAATCAATCAATCTACTGGCTGGCACTACCAAGATGTACACAGTACATAGCATATATGTTTCTTAAACATAGATAAAATTCTTAAAACACTTTTATAAAAAGTATACCAAGATGTACACAGTACATAGCATATATATGTTTCTTAAACATAGTTAAAATATCGAACTTACAGGTAAAATACCAATTTTAAAATAATAGATATATACACAAGAACAAATACAAAATAAAAATCACACCTGTATCTAAATACAGTCTCACTCCCAGCTATGAACAATCACACTCCCAACAGTTGTCTGCTACATAGGAAATGTAAACAGGCAGAAGACAGTAGATGAGATAAGGCATCTCTGTAGTGACAGCTGGCTACTCCTGTCGAAAAAATGAGGCAACCACTCAATACCATGGAAAAATGGAAAATCTAAATACCTTAAATGACATGAATGCAAAAAAAAAATAACAAAGAATATAATAAGGTAAAAGAAACAAAAATTAAAAGCAAAAATTTAATTTATTTTAATTTAATTTTGTGAAAATTAAAGCAGATCTAGTTAAGTAAAAAACAAAAATTGATAACAAAAATTTAATTTAATTTTACAAAAATTAACATAGATCTGGATAAATAAAAAATAATAAAATTAATTTAATTTTACAAAAGTTAACCCTATCTCCAAGGACAGTAAGACATGTCCTTGCCTAAACTTTGAAACCAACAAAAAAAAACCTAATTAGATATAATGAATATGTTCGCACGAAAACGAAATCAGTATAACTCTTCTGCAGAGACCACAGCAACCATCTCCTAGCCATTGAAATTGACATCTTAAATTAAAAACACCAAAATGCTTATTAATTAAAGAGTCAAAAACAGTTGTAGACGATGTGGAACCACTAATTAAATGATATATTAAGAATGAACTACAACTGAATACTACGAAATTATTAATCTTGGAGAACATTATCATAAAATTTGAAGGAATTAACAACTGGTCACAGTGACCTTAACATTAGCTTTAAACTCTCTGTATTGCCTTGTGCAACTAAATACATCAAATAAAAAAAAAACCTGCACATTTGACAACGATCATGACTTTATCTAATCATAGAAGAGACAAATCATAATGCCAAAGTTCTCTCATGCAAGACCTTATCTTTCAAAAATATGAGAACGAGAATATTGAAAACAACAACTGTAAAACCCTAGTGCTGGAGTCTCCTAATAAGTTTCTCTTATGAGATTGTCTATTGTAAATCGGATTATCATAACTTAAGAAAAATTAATTATTTGATCAGATAAAATCATTTCACATACACAAATATGGATTTTATGCATACATAGAGCTGGTATCACTTCTTCGTTCTGAAGACAAAATAGATAATACTGCCATGAACCACGACATTACTATCCAGCCTATCAGGGAATTATATACCACCACTCTGCCTGTCCCTAAAAAATTACAGGAACCTGTTTCTAGATCTACGAAAGAGTTAACTTTATTTCTTTTGCATCCATATCTTGCTTGGATACTGAAGAACAAAAAAAATCTGATTAATTATTTGATAGCATAACATTATTATATGGATTTTGATTTATAGAACTGGTGCCAATACTTCCTACTGCATTCAAAATAGAACCATAACGCCTGGGCTTTGACATTATTATCTAGCAGAGAAGCCTACACCACCATTCTACGTGTCCCTAGTTCTTGAAGTAAGTAAAAAATTGCAGGAACCTATTTTTAGATCTATGAAAGAGTTAAATTTATTTCTTCTGCATCCATATCTTGCTTGGATACTGAAGAACAAAAAAAATCTGATTAATTATTTGATAGCATAACATTATTATATGGATTTTAATTTATAGAACTGGTGCCAATACTTCCTACTGCATTCAAAATAGAACCATAACGCCTGGGCTTTGACATTATTATCTAGCAGAGAAGCCTACACCACCATTCTACGTGTCCCTAGTTCTTGAAGTTAGTAAAAAATTGCAGGAACCTATTTTTAGATTTATGAAAGAGTTAACTTTATTTCTTCTGCATCCATATCTTGCTTGGATACTGAAGAACAAAAAAAATCTGATTAATTATTTGATAGCATAACATTATTATATGGATTTTAATTTATAGAACTGGTGCCAATACTTCCTACTGCATTCAAAATAGAACCATAACGCCTGGGCTTTGACATTATTATCTAGCAGAGAAGCCTACACCACCATTCTACGTGTCCCTAGTTCTTGAAGTAAGTAAAAAATTACAGGTACCTATTTTTAGATCTATGAAAGAGTTAAATTTATTTCTTCTGCATCCATATCTTGCTTGGATACTGAAGAACAAAAAAAATCTGATTAATTATTTGATAGCATAACATTATTATATGGATTTTAATTTATAGAACTGGTGCCAATACTTCCTACTGCATTCAAAATAGAACCATAACGCCTGGGCTTTGACATTATTATCTAGCAGAGAAGCCTACACCACCATTCTACGTGTCCCTAGTTCTTGAAGTAAGTAAAAAATTGCAGGAACCTATTTTTAGATCTATGAAAGAGTTAACTTTATTTCTTCTGCATCCATATCTTGCTTGGATACTGAAGAACAAAAAAAATCTGATTAATTATTTGATAGCATAACATTATTATATGGATTTTAATTTATAGAACTGGTGCCAATACTTCCTACTGCATTCAAAATAGAACCATAACGCCTGGGCTTTGACATTATTATCTAGCAGAGAAGCCTACACCACCATTCTACGTGTCCCTAGTTCTTGAAGTTAGTAAAAAATTGCAGGAACCTATTTTTGGATCTATGAAAGAGTTAACTTTATTTCTTCTGCATCCATATCTTGCTTGGATACTGAAGAACAAAAAAAATCTGATTAATTAATTGTTAGCAAAACATTATTATATGGATTTTAATTTATAGAACTGGTGCCAATACTTCCTACTGCATTCAAAATAGAACCATAACGCCTAGGCTTTGACATTATTATCTAGCAGAGAAGCCTACACCACCATTCTACATGTCCCTAGTTCTTGAAGTAAGTAAAAAATTGCAGGAACCTATCTTTAGATCTATGAAAGAGTTAACTTTATTTCTTCTGCATCCATATCTTGCTTGGATACTGAAGAACAAAAAAAATCTGATTAATTATTTGATAGCATAACATTATTATATGGATTTTAATTTATAGAACTGGTGCCAATACTTCCTACTGCATTCAAAATAGAACCATAACACCTGGGCTTTGACATTATTATCTAGCAGAGAAGCCTACACCACCATTCTACGTGTCCCTAGTTCTTGAAGTAAGTAAAAAATTGCAGGAACCTATTTTTAGATCTATGAAAGAGTTAAATTTATTTCTTCTGCATCCATATCTTGCTTGGACACTGAAGACAGTACATGTTCGTAATCCTTGAAGCAAGAAATACATTAAAGTAATCTGCTCCTATTGAATGATTATTGCAAAAAACAGTTAAATCTTTTAAAGCAGAAAAACACGTGTCCACAAAGAAGAATAGAGTAAATTCTTCAGTATCTTTGCCCTGCTTTGTTTGGGAAATTGACTCGCAGCAAACTAGGATTAAACACAATTCTAATTAAGTCTTAGAAAAATATTCTAGTAGTTTCCTAGTTGTACTTGAAAAAAAAAACATGAAGAGAGTATCCTACCATTAAACACGGGAAAACATCTACTTAAACATGACCTTAAATTGACTTACTAAATTTAAACTCTAAAAACATCTAAAACAGAGAGCTTCAGTTTTGTGAATTTTTTTTCACTTACTTCGAAAATGGCTAGTAAGACAGCCGATCCGGACAACGACGCTCCCTACCCGAACGCCGAACCTGTGGCACCGTAACCACGACTCTCCTAACCGTTTGTACATCCGTGTACCTAACGGGCGGCCTAGAGATCCTACCGGAACGTCTAGGCGGAGCAACACATACCGGGGTATGGTCTCCTGGACCGAGCACTGGGACGGGTGCAGGCTCGTCCACGGACGCAAGCGCGAGCACGGCAGCAGGCTCATCCAGAGGCACGAGCACGGGCACTGGTGCGGGCCCGGGTGCAGGCTCGGCCACGGGCGCAGGCACAGGCACAGGCACAACAGACACACAAACGGAGCCAGGCACGGTAGGCAAGACGACAGGCACAGGTGCGGGAAGCACACGATCGGCCATCAAGACGTCCACGGATGGAACGGCAGCTGCTGGGGGCTGGTGTTCGGTCATGGTCGGATGGCCTGCAGACTGAAAAGAGAAAGAAAAATATATAAACACCTTATTAATCATAAGAAAATGGTTTTATGAGTTTAAAATAGCCTTTCCTGTGATAAACTGACTGAGTTTTGTGTATGTGTGTTGAGCAGTTGGGGGTAATAAAGTTAAACAAGAGCACTGCAAGCGATCAATTTTTTTTTTTTTTTTTTTTTTTTTTTTTTTTTTTTTTTTTGGGAATGGGGTTTAACGCCATTTTCAACACATTTCAGGTTATATATGGCATATCCAGTTTTACTGGTGGAGGAAGACCTCAGACTGAGTCAGACTGAGTAGAACCACCGTCCTTCCGCAAGTAACTGGAAACTTTCTCACATAAAGTTTCAAGCGATCAAAGACGCTCATCTTTTTTCCAAATCTATTATGAGCGTCAAAGCCAGTGATGTATTTTTTTTAAACATGATGGTGATTAGTTTAAAACAAGAGGCCCAAGAGGGCCTGAGGACGCTCTACTGACTCATAGTGGCCATAGCACTTTTTGAAATTCCCTTATGCAATAGAACATCGGGGTGGAGTCATTTTTAACTCTTGGGACACCATTTGAACAAATCTAACAAAACTATAGTTGGTCATCATTATTACATAAACATTTTGAAAATCTGTTGTACCGTTCATGAGAAGAAGATTTTTTAAGTTTTGGACTATTTTTAGTAAAGGTGGCCATCTTGAATTTTAGATAGAAAAAATAAATCTTTTGTATAGTCTCCTATGCAATAGAATCATTCATGTGAAGTTTCAGTTTAATTGGCCTAGTAGTTTCAGAATAAATGGAAAAAAAAGAGAATTTTCTGTTTTCCCACAGTATCCCTATGTAAAATTCTAAGTCCCCTTACAGGGCCCCTATATATTTAGCCCCTAAATTCTTATCTGAAATCAAACTCCTACACTTAGGGATAATTTATATCAAATATGTACAAATCTGACATACCAGTTCTTAAGAAAACAACTTGACTAATTCCCAATGTGTACCCTTTTGGGTCCCCTCCTGACCCCTTAAGACATAGGAACCCAGTCATTTTTACAAATCTTAACCTCCTTTACCTAACAATGCTTTAGTGAAGATATAGGCAAAATTATTTCCATTTAAAAAAAAAATAAAAAAAAAATATTATATTGAAATGTGTCCCCTAATTGAACTCTCGGGGCAAGGTCATTTTTAACCCTAGGGACACCATTTGACAAATCTAACAGAACTATAGTTGGTCATCATTACTACATAAACATTTTGAAAATCTGTTGGGCCGTTCATGAGAAGAAGATTTTTTAAGTTTTGGACTATTTTTAGTAATGGCGGCCATCTTGAATTTCAGATTGAAAAAAAAATCTTCTGTATAGTCTCCTATGCAATAGAAACACCTATGTAAAGTTTCAGATTAATTGGCCTAGTTGTTTAAGAACAGATGAAAAAAAGAGAATTTTCTGTTTTCCCATAGTATCCCTATGTTAAATTCTAAGTCCCCTTACAGGGCCCCTATACATTTTAGCCCCTAAATTCTTATCTGCAATCAAACCCCTACACATAGATTTATGCAAAATATGAACAAATCTGACATATCGGTTCTTAAGAAAACCAATATAGTAATTCCCAATTTATACCCTTTTTCGGCCCCTCCTGACCCCTTAAGACAGTGGAACCCAGTCATTTTTACAAATCTGAACCTCCTTCACCAAACAATACTTCTGTGAAGATATAGGCTAACTCATTTCCATTTTAAAAAAAAAAAAAAAAAAAAAATACTATAATGACATGTGTCCCCTAACTGAACCCTAGGGGCGGGGTCATATTTAACCGTAGGGACACCATTTGAACAAATCTAACAAAACTATAGTTCGTCATCATTACTACATAAACTTTTTGAAAATCTGTTGGGCTGTTCATGAGAAGAAGATTTTTTAAGTTTTGGACTATTTTTAGTAACAGCGGCCATCTTGAAATTCAGATCGAAAAAAAAAATCTTCTGTATAGTCTCCTATGCAATAGAATCATCATGTGAAGTTTCAGTTTAATTGGCCTAGTGGTTTCAGAGAAAGTGCTGCTAACAGACCATAGACGTCAGACGACATACGACGGACGACAGACAACGCACCATCGCATAAGCACTTCTGGCCTTTGGCCAGTAGAGCTAAAAATCAATACTATTACTGGGTTGGTAATAAAGTTGAAATGGGGCTGAGTATTTGGTTTAATCTAAAAAAATAATAAAAATGTGCGGGGGAGGGGGGCTAAGGGTGAGAGTCTTGGGGTCGGTAACAAAGTAGCAATGGGGCAAAGTATTTGGTTAAATACAATAAATCTAAAAAAAATCTAAAAAAAATGGGCAGGGTTGGGAATGGGTGTGTGTGGGGGGGGGGGGGAGGTAGGAATGAGGGTCCGTCAGTCGGTAACAAAGTCGAAATCGGGCAGATATTTGATTTAATACCAAACAAAATAAAAAAAATAAAAATAAAAAAAATGGGGGGGGGGGGGGGGGGGGGGGGGGCGGGTAGGGGTGAGGGTCTTTGGGTCGGTAACAGTTGAAATGGGGCAGAGTATTTGATTTAAGCCTTTACTCCATATGCATTTTAACTGGAGTCTTCCAAACTCAAAAGCCACACATAGTCAATTTCCATGAATAGATGCATTTTACCTATTTATTCTGACAGAGTGCAGTAAACAGTGCAGAACCTGTTTGATTGCTTGTTACCAGCAATCAGAACTGGTTCTACTCTTTTTTAAAAGCCTTCTATATTAGAGGCGTTAAAAGGCGTCTATTAGAAGCAAAGGGTTAATACAAACAAGAAATGTCACTGTTAAGTGTCACATGCCCCCCAACATGTCATGATGTTATGTTGATCATTTGTAGCAAGTATCATTAAAATTCATCTATGCATGACAAAGTTACAGGCCAGAAACAAACTCTCACATAAACTCAAAGTGTTGTCAAACAAACTCAAATTGTGACCTTGACCTTTGAGGTATGGGTGTGGGTCTTACTCGTGACACGTCGTCATGTTCTGTTGATCATTTGTTGCAAGTATCAACAAAATCCATATGCATGACAAAGTTACAGGCCGGAAACGAAATACCGGACGGAAGGACGGACGTTCTCACGAATGGGTATTTAAGTGGCTACTTTGCGTCAATCGTATTACTTGTGTGGCTAACATTTAACCACATAAGAGAATGAATGAATGAATGAATGGTGTTTTACAGCACGCTGCCATAAGAGAAAAAAAGCCACATAAGAGCTGTTTTTAAGTGTCTAGAAACAGCCATGTAATTATTTTTTAACTGCTTTTCAACTGTCCATAAAAATTACTAACCCTAAACCCTAGACACTTAACTACCCATTTGTGTGCCTGGACGGACGGACAGACAGACGTACGCTGCGATTACTATATGCCGCGCAAAAAATATACAAAAAAAAAAAAAAGTGCCGGAAATTGGGGGTGTGAAGGTCTTTGCATCGGTAATAAAGGGACAGAATATTTAATTTAAATAAATGGCCGGGGATTTGATTTAATACAAAAAATAAAAAAAATGAGTGGGAATGGGGATGGTTGAAATGTTGAAATGAGGCAGACAATTGATTTTATACAAAACCAAATTAAAAAAAAATTAAAAAAATGGGCAGCAGGTTTGGGTCTTTGCTGGGCTTGGGCATGAATGTCCATTAAATAGGTCAGTGACGTAAACTTTTTTTTAGTCGATGGTGATCAGCTTACAGAATTAATAGGATAACTGAAAAATAAAATTGATTTAAAAAAAATTCAAACTCCAGCTAAACAAAAAAATTTAACCTATGGTTTTAGAGCCCAAAGTATGAAAATTGATGTAAGTTAGCTATATACATTGTTTCTACAACATAATATAAATGTGTTTATGAAGTTTAGTCACCAAAACATAAGTAGTTTGTTCAGAAACAGAAAAAGCTGAGCTAAACATAAAACTTTAACCAAACCCGAGCTAAACAGAAAACTTTAACCAACGTTATAGAACCCAAAGTATGTAAATTTAGGTAAGTCTGCTATATACATTGTGTGTATAACGCGATATCAATGTGTTTATGAAGTTTAGTCACCGTAACATAAGTTGTTTGTTCAGAAACAGAGAAAAAGCTGAGCTAAACATAAAACTTTAACCAAACCCGAACTAAACAGAAAACTTAAACCAAGGTTATAGAGCCCAAAGTATGTAAATTTAGGTAAGTCGGCTATATACATTGTGTGTATAACGCGATATCAATGTGTTTATGAAGTTTAGTCACCGTAACATAAGTTGTTTGTTCAGAAACAGAGAAAAAGCTGAGCTAAACATAAAACTTTAACCAGCAGATGATGACAATAGCTCATCTGTTTTTTTTTTTCAAAAAGACGAGCTAAAAAATTGAACCACATATAGAAGGGGGGGGAAAATAAGTTGAAATTGTGCAAAGTATTTGTATTGTTTGTGTGTGTGTGTGTGAAATAAAACAAGAAATATGTTCATGGGACACAGATGCCTCCACTTTGTAACTACATTGTAGATATCAATAAATCCAAATATCAAGTTTCATCAAAATCAGTCCATCAATAAAGATTTTACAGGTCGGAAACCATAAGTCAATCAGAGTCCAGATCACCTAATTAATATGCGCCAATTTTATCCATTGTTGAACTTGATCTTGGTCTTGTTAATATAAAGCCAAATATAAATTTTCATCAAAATTGGTCCATAAATAAAGACTTTATAGAGGTCGGAAACTATTAGCCAATCAGAGCCCAGAACACCTAATTAATATGCAGAGATTTTGAGGGAAATTGAACTTGAGCTGTAGTTTACCACCATACATCTTTCTACCAAATATGAATCAAATCCATTCAATCCTTCAAGATATATTGAGCAGAAACCAATTTCTTGACATTTGTCAATAATCTAAGTCCAAAAAATGGCATAACTCCATCAAAAATCATCAGACAGAACAAAATACATATTTGACCTGAATTATTTGAAAGTGAAGTCACACACCAAATTTGGTTTAAATCTGTTCATTAAAACTAAAGATATCAGTCGGAAACCATTTTGAAAATGGCAGGGGCATAAAAAATAGATCATTGAAAGGTAATAATGTTGAGGATTCATCTAAATCAAAACTGTTTAAAATAATTTAAAACAAGAAATATGACAGTGCACAGATGCCCCCACTGACAATATATATATATATCTTTTTGTATGGGGTTTGACGCCATTTTTTTACATATTTCAGGTTATATATGGCATATCCATACTGGTTGAGGAAGACCTCAGACAGTAAGATTGAGTAGAACCACCATCTTTCCGCAAGTAACCGGAAACTTTCTCACATAAAGTTTTTGGAGAGAGTGGGACTCAAACCTCGGCCTTAACAGTGAGAGGTAAGTGATCTTAAGACAGCACCCTTTGACTACTCGGCCACAGATGACCATGTATTGTTTCAATTGATCTGACATGGGTTGTCAATCAAACAAGTTAATAATCCAATCACTAACAATATGCACTTGCTCAGGCGAAGGTGATGATAGTGGCAAGTTTGACTAGAATCAGAAAACTGTAGGAGTTGAGGCCACAAGGTAAACAATTTAAATTATGTATGTTTTAAGTCAGATAAAGGGGCATAACTCTTTAAATAATATTCTTGTTGAAAAATGCTGACAATATGGGCTTGTTCAGATGATGATGTATAGCAAGTTTGATTAGAATTGGAAGGAAACTGTAGAAGTTGAGGCCACAAGGACCATATATGAAATATTTTTAAGTCAAACTCCTTAAATAATAATCTGGTCGAATAATCCTGACAATATGCACTTATTCAGATGATAGTGATGATGTATAGCAAGTCGATTAGAAATATATGAAAACTGTAGGAGTTGAAGCCGCGATGTATGTATAGAAGGTTGGATGGGCAGATGGACGATAGACAGACGGGCATTTCAAACACTATATACCCTCCAGGTCTTCGTCCCATGGGGGCATAAAACAAGAGGCCTAAGTTGCTCATCTGGTTTCATATGCCACTTCCTTTCAAATTTTGTATGGACTTAGCCTGTAAAGAAATAGTTATAGATGAGAATTATTTGTTTTCTCAGCTTTTCCATATAAAGTGAAGTCCACCTACTGTACTCCAATGGTCCCTTAACCCTTTACTTCCTACTCCTGTACCAATCAGAGATTGGCCTTTGAAAACAGTGCCGGAAGAGTTCAAATTGCTCGTAATGAGCAATCTGAACAGTTCCTGCACTGTTTTCCACATTATTCACCAAATAATTCAAAAGCCTATATGAGGTGTCCAAATTAAATTTTTTGTTGTACTGGTAAACTTACTCAATGAAAATCACCCAATATAATCTTTGATTGTTAAGATTTCACTCAATTATTATAAAAGAATTGGCTAGCTATTCTGTCTCCTTATGTTTTCTACTTTTGTTTTGGCTACCTGATTCAGAAATATGGCAATTTTCAATTTACAATTATTTGAGCTTTCAATTTGAAAAAAAAACAACACTGGAATGTAATGGTATTGCACGAGATAAAAACATGACATGGGACGAGGGTGACGGAATGTAATGGTATGACAGGAGAAAGAGTTATGGTTCTTGCACACTGCACTATCTCTAAATGCCTTTCATAATTGTGTGAAATATAAACTAAATCCCATCCCTTGAACACTTTTTTAAGCATAATAAAATATAATAAAGGAAGATACGATATTTCAAAAATAGTCAAGGTAAAGCTATAATTCTTGGATAATGTACTTCCTTCTCAATGTCCTCTATCATTGTGTGAAATATGAACCAAATCCCTTGGCTAGTTTTTGAGTACTCTTTATGACAAGAATACTAAAAGTGATAAATTGGAATAATTGAAAAAGAGGCAAAGTAAAGTTATGGTTCTTAGACAGTGCACTTCCCCTTAATGTCTTTGTAAGCAGTTTGAATAAATTCCATTCAACACTTTTAGAGTTACATGCAGGACAAGCAAATTTAATAAAGGGAGATAATCAAAACAGTAAGCAGGGTAGAGTTATGGTTCTTGTACAGTGTACTTCATCTCAATGTCCTCTGTCATTGTGTGAAGAGTGAACAAAATTCCTTGAATAGGTTTGTAGTTATGCTTTGGACAAAAGTGTTACGGGCAGATGCACACATGCACTCATGGATGGACAGACAGACAGAGAACATTAATCATATCCCACTTTGACTTCGACAGGCGAATAATAACATGACATGGGATGGTGGCTTTACAGAGGGTGATGGTATAATGGGATAAAAACATGACATGAGATGAGGTCATAGCAGAAGGTGATGGTATGATATGGGATAAGAATATGACATAATTGAGGGCTGACAAAAGATGATGGAATGACATGGAATAATAACATGGGGTGGGAGCGTGACAGAAGGTGATGGTATAACAGGAGATAAAAACATGACATGAGATGAGATCATGGCAGAAGGTGATGATATGGTATGGGGTAAGAACATGACATAGGATGGTGTTTTTACAGAAGGTGATGGTATAACAAGAGATAACAAAAAATATCACTAGTAAGTGTTGCATGCCCCCAATTGGTCTGTGAAAATAAAGATATATTTTATTATAGGTAGCAATGTATCCATGAATATCAAGAGTCATGGACTGATATTTCATACTAAACACATAATTTAATTTTTTTTTTTTTTTTTTTTTTACATTAAAGTGTGACCTTGACCTTTGTGTAACCTTGACCATGATATCTAATGTAAAAATATGCTAACCCGGGCGTTGTTGCGTAAACACAAGAAGTATTCAAGGTCGGCAAACAGCTTGCATATTTAAAACTTGCAACGGTTACAGAGACCGTCTTATGACATTGATTATGCTACATGCGTGCGCATCATTGTTTAGAAAGAGGTGCAGTAGTAGCTCTTGAAATTCATCTGATGATGCGCGGGCAATAATGTTTACAAAGCAGTGTGCAAGAAACACAATGTGTCGGGAATTAAATGTCTGTATTTGAGATAATTGGGATTTATCGGCTGCGATTTTTCTGCATCCAGCGGATGCACATATTTCAGAATTGTGCGTCTGCCGCAAGATTTGTGCGTATAGGATGCAGGACGCAGGGGTAAATAAAACACTGAAATCTCAATGGTTTGGTATGTCAAATCCACCAAAACACGACAAATTGGAGTGGTAAACGTGAAACGAAATCCTCATTCTAAAAATAAACAGCATTTAAATACTGTTTGACGTCATTCGGACAATTTCTAAGATGTGGAACAATGTTGTCTACATGTAAACCTGTATGACTGATCAAAGTGAAATCAAAATAAAATCAAGTGACTCATTTAATACGTTACAAAATATGTTGCAATTTTATGCAGGAAATCTTTTTTAATCTAACCTAGGCGCGTTGCTCAAGTTAGCAAATCCCTTTTCAATATATCATTTTGGTATGTTTAAATATATATCCGTTTGGAAATACGAGATCAGTGATATATATAAGCATGATATGTTGGAAAAATTTGTTTATAGCCAATTTTAAGATTTTGAAAAATCACGACATATTCCCTTTAAGGAAAGGTTCAGGGTCATACACGCGACAATTCATCATGTAATGTTAATCAACTCAGTACAGTGGTTTTGAAATTTATCCATAGGTGATAAAGTTGCAGGCTGGACATGAAATCTCAAACAGACTGAAAGTGTTGTCAAACGAAGTCAAATTGTGACCTTGACCTTTGAAGTGGGAGACTGAGTGTAAGTGCGACATGTCGCCATATTATATTTATCATTTTTAGCAAGTATTTATAAAATCAATCTATGCATGACAAAGTTACAGGCCAGACACAAAATCTCACAGACTCAAACTGTTGCCAAACTCAAAGTGTGACCTTGACCTTTAAGGTACGAGTGTGGGTCTTATGCATAACACGTCATCATGTCATGATGGTGAATTGAGCTAAGTGTTTTTTTGAAATTTATCCATAAGTGACAAAGTAACAGACTGGACACGAAATCTCAAGCAGACAAAAAGTGTCGTCAAACAAAGTTAAATTGTGACCTTGACCTTTGAAGTGGGAGTATGGAAGTTGCGCACCACATGTCATGTAAGTTGATCATTTGTAGCAAGTATTTATAACAAGAGCACCACAAGGAGGTGCAGAGACTCATCTTTTTAAAATCTATAAGTAGGTCAGTCAGTGATGTAAAATTTTAAACATGATGGTGATTAGTTTAAAAAAATCAATGCTATTACTGAAAAAATAAAATAGATTTAAAACAAGTGGCCCAAGACGGCCCGAGGATGTTCTACTGACTCACAGTGGCCATAACACTTTTTGAAATTCTCCTAGGCAATAGAAATATCAGGACAGGGTCATTTTTAACCCTAGGGACACCATTTGAACAAATCGAACAAAACTATAGTTGATCATCGTTATTATATAAACATTTTGAAAATCTGATTTTTTAAATTTTGGACTATTTTTAGGAATGGCAGCCAGCTTGAATTTTAAATAGAAAACAAAATCTTCTGTATAGTCTCTTATGCAATAGAAACATCCGTGTGAAGTTTCAGTTCAAATGGCCCAGTGGTTTCAGAGAAAGTGCTGCTAACAGACGACGGACAACGCGCCATCGCATAAGCACTTCTGGCCTTTGGCCAGTAGAGCTAAAAAGAAAGTTATGTGCGGGGATGGAAGAGAGTAGGGGTGAGGGTCTTGGGGTCGGAAACAAAGTTGAAATGGGCAGAGTATTTAATTTAACACTAAACAAATTTAAAACAAGAGGGTAAATATGGCCCTATATAGCTTACCTGACTGACCTTAAGTCACCAAACTTAAGTAGATTATATAATACATGTACACTAAAAATTCCAGAAAAATGAGATGGACGAGTTGTTAGAATTTTTATTTGTTTTGAAGATGTAATAGATGTGTAGAAGAGTTAAAACTTGGTAGAGGATCACCCATGTTAAATGTCAGTGAAACTACATCGAAATCAGGTCAGTAGATTCTGACAAGAAGGCTTTTGAAGTTTTTACTATAGCTGCCTATATAGTAAACTAGCACCTCACTGTGGCAGTCATGGTTTTTAACAAATCACAACGGCTTGAACAAACTTGGTAAAGGGTCACCCAAGGAACATTTCTGCGAAATTATTTTAAAATCGATCCTGTGGTTTCTGACAAGAAGATTTTTTAAGATTTTACTATAGCTTATATAGTAAACTAACCCCACCCCCTGGCCGCCATATTTTTTGAAGAATCACTACGGTTTGAACAAACTTGTTGAAGGTTCCTCCAAGGAACATTTCTGTGAAATTATTTTAAAATCGAGCCAGTAATATCTGACAAGAAGATTTTTTAAGTTTTTACTATATATCTTATTTAGTAAACTAACCCCACTCCCTGGCCGCCATGTTTTTTGACGAATCAATAGGGTTTGAACAAACTTGGTGAAGGGTCCTCCAAGGAACATTTCTGTGAAATTATTTTAAAATCGAGCCAGTAGTTTCTGACAAGAAGATCTTTTAAGTTTTTACTATAGCTTATATAGTAAACTAACCCCACCCTCTGGCCGCCATGTTTTTTGACGAATCAGTAGGGTTTGAACAAACTTGGTGAAGGGTCCTCCAAGGAACTTTTCTGTGAAATTATTTTTAAATTGAGTCAGTAGTTTCTGACAAGAAATTTTTTTAAGTTTTTACTAATTAAAATTGCCCACCACCTGGCGACCATGTTTTTTGACGAATCAAGATGGCTTGAACAAACTTGGTAGAAGGTCACCCAATGAACATTTCTGTGAAGTTATATCAAAATTGGCCCAGTGGTTTCAGAGATGAAGTTGTTAGAAGCTAAAAGTTAAAGACAGACGACGGACAACGGAAGATGGACACCAGGCGATCACAAAAACTCACCTGTGAGCCTTTGGCTCAGGTGAGCTAAAAAGAAAAAGAAATGAGCAGGGATGGATGGGGGTAAGGTTGAGGGTCTTGGGGACTATCAAAGTTGAAATGGGACAGAGTATTTGATTTAATACAAAACAAATTTAAAAAAAAAGAGAAGAAATGGGAGGGGATGGAGGGGGTTAGGGGTGAGGGTCTTGGGGGGGGGGGGGGGGGGGGGGGTAGGGTTGAGTATCTTGGGCACGGTAACAAAGTTGAAATGGGGCAGAGTATTTGATTTAATACAAAACAAATTTTTTAAAAAAGAAGAAGAAAGAAATAAGCGGGGATGGAGGGAGGGCAGGGGTGAGGGTCTTGGGGTCGATAACAAACTTGAAATGGGGGCAAAGTATTTAACTTAATAAAAAAAAAAAATAAAAAAAAAATAGAAAGTGGGTTGAGTGCGGGTGGGGGGTAGGTTAGGTACTTAGGGTTGGTAACAAAGTTTAAACGGGGCAGAGAATTTGATTTAATACGAAATAATTTTTTAAAAAAAATAAAAATAAAAAATAAGGAGGGGGGGGGGGGGGGAGGGGGGGTTGGGGTTAGGTACCTAGTGTTGGTAACAGGGTTGTTAACAGGGTTGGTAACAAAGATGAAATAGGGCAGAGTATTTGATTTAATACAAAATAATTTTTAAAAAAAATATTAAAAAAACGGGCGGGGTTGGCAAGGGGTAGGGATGAGGGTCTTGAGGTCGGTAACAAATGAAAACGAGATATTGCAAGATTTTGCGTGAATACTTCTCTTCTTCAAAATACAACACTTCTTCATTTATGAAGATTTTTAGCCAGCACCATAAATGTTTTAAAAATGTTAGTGATGCAGTATATACAGTTTTAGTGCGACATATTGCACGTCTCTAAGGAGCCTTTTGACATTTTTTTTTAATTTTGGGTCTCCCGATAGCAGATGAGATATCCAAATAATAAAAAAGATGTCCATCCACGCCTTTTCATATCAGGCTAATACAGTCTGAGGTGCTCAGGGACGACTTTGAAGTGTTATTTTTAAAACTATATACATTTGATGATGGGTCTACAGGTGGAGAATGGGGGCAAAGACAGCTACAGTGATAAGGGCTTTAAAAGCATCCACTATGGCCACCTAGTATGAAGAGGTCTGGAGTATGTTCCATTGTATTAGCGTTCTGGGGTAGAATGAATATTTGTGTCTTTGGATGTCTGAATGTTTGCAACAGTGGATATTGCCAAGTCTAAGACTGGAGTCAGCAGGGACTAGTAGGTTATTCAGCGGGTTGATAGCTACTACATGGTGGATTATTTTGTAGAACACTATTAAGCGAGCCTTCACAAAATATCAATCAGTTGCATTTCCTTCGATCTCTATATAATTCCTGGACTCTGCCAACAAGATTTGTTTTTTAAAATCCCAAACATTTAAAATCAAGTTTATAATAACCTTTTAACCTTGTAATGTTTAATGTTGTGTAAAAATTGAATAACGATTATCAACATTTTGACAAATATGGAAATACAAACGTGGCGGATTGGTTGTTCCGTTCACGGTTCAGTATAGTTTTATTTTTGTAGGGGCTTTACATACAGCTATTTGCTTTTGTTTCTATATTTGATCTAGTTGACAATCGCACCACCCATGCTCATTACTGAGCGCACCATGCAATTCAGTTCAATGCCAAAAAGGCAGTGGCGGTTTCTCAGGGAACGGTAATATTCTCAGCATATTTAAAATCACTCGGCAAATAACTCATTACTATAAATACCAGCCGTGAATCCATTGTCAACATACATATTTGATTGTAATCAGTTAAATTATTATCATTGTATAATTTTGTCAATACAGACAGCTACCAATATTATATTATATATGACATTGTAAATGTTGGATTTTATTTGTGCGACATGTTTTCTAACAAATAACGCGCGAGAACGTTGTTTACAAGCGTTTGTTGCTGTTGACTTCCGGGGCGGCAACTTCCGGGTGATACTAAAATCCGGTTATATTACGACTAACCTGGCGACGTTCCGGCTACAATTTTTATTTTTATCATATTCGACGCTTACAAAGGAGGGCCAGCACGTTTCTTTAGCAAGGACTTATAATAAGTCTTTGGTCCTTGTATATTATAATAATGGTTTTTAATTTGATAAAGTGTTATAAAGATTTATATATTTTTTTATATATGAACCGCTATGTTTATTGCTTATGCCAATGAAATTTTGACACTTAAAGACTGAAGAAAACTGTGATGCTATATTCAAGATGGACAATGATTGCTAAACTGTGATATGATAACAGAAGTAATCACGGTAAATGTGCTGCAGATTGTTGGCTAACAATAGCCAAGCTGGGTCTGCTGCAGAAAATATGCAGTGTGATATTGCAGAGACCTAAGGACACTAAGTCACGAGATAGTGTAACACAAGGTTCCAAAGTGTATTTAGTTAATGAGTGGTGTATAACAATCACCATGAAGGCTCGGTCGAATTGCTTCATCTTATTATAAATTGTGTTGTATTTATTTTTATTCCTATCATAAATGCTTTTTTCATAAGTTATTAATTTAACTTATAAATATTTCAACATATTGGGAATCTCATTCTGGACAATGTCAGACAATACTGGGACCTAGTGTTGATTTTGGTCAATGCTCGATATGTGCTAGGTCTGGAGGAGAAACGCGTTCTAATCAAGTTCTAAATAGGCTTATGGAATTATCAAATTTTCTAGAGGGAGGCCAAATACAATAAAGCTGCCGGAATGATCAAATACCGCGACTTTACAACTTTCCAAAATAGGAACATATGCTATGTCCATATTTTGAAAATAGAACTTTACATTTTTAAATAAAAATGTAAAGTGTGCACATTTTTTTTTCATAATAAAAATGGAGATACAGTTATTTGTGTACTGTGTCTACATTTTTGGTAGTATTATTGTGAAAATGGCATTCACGTGTTTACATGTTTCGCTTTGGAAACAGCTCAATTATTGTTGTACTACGTCCATAGTTTATTATTTGATATTTGTATAGTTTATGGTCAGTAGGTTAATCATCTATAATTGGAAAATATGGCCTTAGGCCCATGTGTGATGTTTCTGAGATACATGTAGCAGGTACTGTTTATTTGATTATCGAATACACATAAATACATATAGCATTAGCTTTACTTAGCCAAGGAATTACGTATTCTTCTATAGGTTCTTGGTATAGCTACTGGTCAACATTAGCAAATCATATCACACAGTACAAGTATTACAACAGCGTTTAGAATTGTATTTCACAGTAACAGAGTTTCTAAATTCATAACAAATTTGGGGGTTTTGGGCATCTTAGAAAACGATACTAATCTGACCTGTGGTCGAAATGGAATTAAAACAAAAGCAATATAAAATACTATTATATATATTTTACATTTCTTAGAAGTTCTACAGTAATTTAGAAATCACAAGAAATTAAAGGAGTGTCTTGCCAACTTAACACCAAATAACTCAAGGGCGGGACTATTGACCCCAGGTCACATAACACACTGGACGACATTAAGGGATAAGTTATGGACGTTTGGAATCCAATAAATACACATATTTGTTGTGAACACTGCCTCATCCAACGCAGAATATAATTTAGACCAAGGGCATGTTTATTTCAGAAGCATCTTGACCCACATTATGACTCTCTGGCCTTATATTAATAGTTGACTATGTAAGAAGACTGGCAGGGCTAGACCCGGCTTTTAGTTCCGGTATTTTTAATTTTTCAAACGTTACCTAGTTTAATAACATTGTACCTGTTGTACTCTGGTATACATACTCCTTTGTGAATTACACTATAATTTCCTTCCAAAGCACAAACTCGCCACATAGAAATGATTTCCCGCGCAATGCTCGCGCACTTAAAGCACGCGTTTCAGCGAATCAGTGAAGTATATCTGGGAACTCTACGCTTTACTTCTAACCACAGGGCCAGTGACAATATAATTATATATCCCAATATATAGTACACTAAATACGTTTTTATAACACTATACATAGAGATACAGAATATATAGTGTCACTGGCCCCTGTGTTCTCAACAATCAATTTCTGATGATTACTGGGAGGCGCTGTCGGGGACCAGTAATATGAAGTAGTCAACAATGAAATATGAAACAAAAAAGCTGTACATATAGTTTAACGAGAAAAAGTAAGTAACTTACCTCTGCATTCCTTTCAAACCAAGAAGAACACCAGTCTCTCACAGCTACCAGAGCAGAAGACACAGCCTGAGACACACGAGCGAACATGATTAAAGTAGATCTTAATTAAGCACTGAGATAATAACAAATATTAAGCAATAATGTCTTTGAAACAACGTAAGTTTAGCCAGTAAATCGTATATAAGCTTTGTATGATGTTACCAGTTTGGCGTCTTAAAGGTGAGTAGTAAAGATTCTTATTGCGAACCAGGGTTATTGAAAGAATGTTCTATGCCCAGCAATTATAGATTAACACCGTATTGTATGTTTTCAATAAGGTGTTAGTAATCAAACTCCAGCTACAATAGAACATGGTTAAATAGCCTATAGGCAAAGTAATTGCAACTGATTTTGTGAACACTTAATTTGTTGTTGTGAACTTTAAATATATATTTATTTTAGAGCGGATCAAGGGTTTTTGTAATTGTAACTTTTGTCCAGCAGATTCGGGAGGTGGTGAAGATCGAACCAACGATATGCGGATTGAAAGACCAAAGCGTTTACCACTCGACGATCAATTCTAACACAAACTACGACATTATTTCCAAAAACATAAAATAACAGCGATATTTTAAGATATAATTCATCCATAACAGTATGCTTTTAATAAAAAGAACACTGTTACAGAGTTCAGGGGCCATATTCACAAAGCTTCTTAGATCTGTTATCCATCCATCCATTCATCCGCCCGCCCATTTTTGAATTATGCTGTCTTATTTTTAGTCATAATATAAAAGTTGTTGTCATGGTTATTAACAGACTCGAAACTGTGGAGCGCGTGGTCCAGTGGTACAGCATTGAACCCACGACTGGAAGATCGTGGTTTGATCCTCCCACACGACTTTGTGTGGTGTCCTTGAGCAAGACACATTTTCTGCATATGTTTTGTACTGGTTCTACCTGGGAAGACCTCGGGTGTGATTTGTTGTAAGAAGTTGTAAGAACTTGTTTCACAATCGAAGTAAAATAAATAAGTTTAAACTAAAGACTTGAAATATGTAACTAGAAGGTAACGATCAATTAACCTAGCCTTGGATCCTGGAAACCTAACCAGTACTCGAGCGCACCCATCTCCACAGGTACTTTGCTATCAGCATTTAGATATTTAGGATAATTCGAGGTATTGTGATGACAATGGTAATGGTATTACCCTGCTGTTTTAAACACAATTATTGTATGATATTTAGAATATTTATTCTTGTCATTTATTTTTCACTTCATAGCTCTGATATGTTTTATAATATGTGTTAATATTTTATTTTTTTAAATATTCTTTTCCTTCATATTTTCTTTTTATAAACATTGTTCGTATATTTATTTCCTTAACCAAAGTCTGGGAGTTAGAGATAAGAAATTCATGCTAGGCTATTCAATTTTAACACTTGCTCGAAAACTGCTAGGGGAAACTTTTAAATCATTTTAATAGTCCATTCCAATGACAATTTCCGTTCTAACGTCAAGCCTTAATAGCAATTAAGGACCACTTGCAGACAAAGTAGATTCTGTGACCACCTTAATGATTTGCACGTGGTTGTAGTGAGGTATTCTATCTTGCTTAAGATGTTCATTGGTCATGTTTTAATTATATGCAAAGAAATCATTGGGATAAAACATTGTTAGGGTGGAATTAATTGGTGAGAGTTCTGATATCCATGGAAACAAGCCCGAGGAACCAAATCCAGGAGGTAAAGAATCGCACGCAACCAAGCCACTCTTGAATTGTGTTTTGCTTAAGATGCTCTTGATAAAGCTTGTTTGTTGGGTTCATTTGACTTAATTTATATTAATACAGCATATACTGCTCTGTATTCATCACGGTTCTGGATACAGATCCATAGGTTTATCACATTCTACCAACACACGCCATATATCACAGCATGGACAACAACAGCACAAAATTATATATCTAACTTGCACTGGTAAATGTCATAGGGTAAAGGATTAAGTATATGCAATTATAACAATCCATGTTCAAATTATTTCCATATCTTGCAATCGAGGATTCGTTGATTTAGTATAGGATATCATTTACTACCGCCATACAAGAAAATAAGGAGACATTATAACCACCCATTTAAACTTTATGTTATATTTAATTTAATGTGTGATGTAGCCAATGCTGCACATCTCATCTACCATTGAAACCTTACAGCAAACTTGTTGACTGAGTAACTGAAGTGAAGTACCCAGGGAAAGAGATGATGATAATCGTCGCCACCGGTTTCCGATATGGGCGACACATCCAGAAGAGTATTAGTAAATTTAAATACAGAAGACCCTTTTGTAGTGTCCCTGGTTCTTTTAAGCCCGGTGTTAAGCACCGATATATGTGACCCCAATTTTTGTTAAAGTCTCATCCGAACGACTGTTTAGTAATTTTAGATTGAGGCACGGGGGATCGAGCCTGCAACCCCTGTGTTCGCAGTCCAAGGCGCTAAACACTGGACCACTAATCCGCAGAGAATGAGAGAAGAAGGAAGATGGCTAATACTACAGTATAACGACGTTCATAAACCATGTTCCAATTATTACACGGGAGATTCTACAGTGACTATCATAAGTTGTGTTCCAGTGGCAGAAGTATACAGTTGATTCACAATCTTTGTGCTAGTTCCAGTGATCAGACACTTTGGACAATAGTTTACATAACATCATACAGTAACGTTTATAAATTACATTCAAGTTCCTGTATACGGTGAAATACATAAACTATATCCATGTACATCCGACATTGTGTTAAGTTGTTCGGACAATGAGATACATTGATTTTCCTCAGATAGTATGTTAAAACGCGTGGATAATGTTAAACAGTGACATGCCTAAACTGGATAACAGTTCATCAGATGCTGTGTTTTAGGTTCAATAACCGTATATAGTGACGTTCATAAACTATATTCTATAATATTCTGGAAATTGGAGAAAAAAAATCAGACAAGCTTGGTGACATTGCAATACACATTCAAGTTTCACGCATCCATGCTCGCACATGCCTGCATTTAAAATAATAATATATCACCAAGTTATGAACCATGGCGACATTGTATATGTTGTTGATAACAAATATACGCGATTCAAAACTGAAAATAACAATATTGTATGTGCTGAATGCAAAAAAAAACAACAAAAAACAACACATTATCATACCGTATTATAAATTATGTATGTGTTGTTATCTAAAATAAATGCTATGTATACAATATGTTCTATTTTTTAATTTTGAAATAAAAATAAATTTCATATTAACAATATAAGATGGGTTTATTTTCAATACAAGTAAACCTCACGTCCGAACAGCCCACATATCTAAGCGAGGCCTTCAGGAAGTCGTTTATATCCCTGCATGCGTCAGTATGAAATATAAGCTTTAATTATTGATGCATTAATTTTATATAAACTTTACTACTACAATCATGTTTTGACTATCCGTCCAATAATACAAATAGTGTAACAAATTCCAAAGCTGTGTTCAGTTCGGATATGCGTTAACCAACTTATTTTCCTGGACACTGGCTCAATCTCAAATTAGCACACAACTCGCAACACTTTTAGGGAACAAGGTATCAAACGTGTTTGCTGTTTAACGGTGCTGAACGCAACCCAATTATTTTAAATTATTCTGGAAATTTGAAAAAAAAATCAGATACGTTTGCTGACATTGTAATATACATTCAAGTATGTAGAGTAGAGTAGAGTAGAGTAGAGTAGAGTAGAGTAGAGTAGAGAAGTAATATGCAATTTCGCATAATAATTAATAAACACTGTCCCAGAACATAAATAGAATACTTAAGGTAAACTTTCAAAGCACAAATGTAGTTGTGGTGATTAAATAGTAGTGTAAATAATGGTCCTTCAAAGTTTTTAGATGCCTTTGTCTGACTTTTTTTTAATCACGTGCAACACAGATTTTTTTATTACTGTTTGTTTTTATTTCAATTTTTAACACATACCCTGATTCACAAATTGTATTAACAGCATGTATGATATAGTTTGCAACAGTTGCAAATATTTTGTTCGGTTTCATCTGAACAGCCCTACAATAACACCATTTTGTTTTCGGTTATCTTCGATAATAAAATGTCGCGAAACTGATTGGATGCACGGACAATTCCGAACCGTTACTTATATATGTATACGTACAACACCGTCCCCATAGGTTCATATTCTTTTCTTGCGGTTATGTTGTACTAGGGATATGGTATTACAATATATTTAGTTTTAAAATGCAACACTGCGTTATAATAAAAACAGGGAACAAAAACACCTGCTTCCTGGGCCTCAGAGTAGCCACGGGCCTGCTTTGTAATAGGCCCTTATATATATTTTTAAATACTAACAGTCTTTGTCGGTATTACGATGCATGCCTAGGTCCCTAGGAGGGGTTTGCCCCGATATGGTATTATGAAGATATGGTTGATAAATTGCAAACAACACGTGTAAGTCATGTGACACAATATGAAAAAAACACAAGCAAGCGTCGCAGGTGATCAAGACCCCAAAGCACATGACAAATGGAACTGAAGTATTGAATCTTCGATTTATTCATAAACGAGAGTCTGGCAGTAAGTATAAAAACATAAAATGAACTTGCTATTACAAATTGTTTAACACATTTTATTTTAGACAGAAAATAGATCTATAAACACACAAATCACGATAAAATGTAATTTGAGAACTTTTGTCATGTGTATTCGCAATAAAATTCCAACATCATTAATTTAACATTTCGGGCTAATCTGTTTGTTACAATGATAATAATACATTAGCAGAGTTGAAATTTTAAAACAATTTTAAGTTTACAGTTATTTATCAATATTCTTTGTTATATTCTATTCTATGTAATACAACATCAGAAATCTACGTACGTTCTTTCAAGAACCCAGCTCAGTATATGGAAGAAGAAGAAGAACATGGGCTAGTTTTTAGTGTAAACGACAATTAATTTTCCTCCTTACTTTTACAACGAATGAAACGTTTTTAAAGAACTAAAATATTTCAAATACATCAATAATGTCATTGAGATAAAAAAAAAAAAAAAAGAGCATTAAATACAGGAAATGTATTTTTAAATAAAAAAAAGGATTTTTATTATCACCATTTTCTGTTACCAATGGATGTGTAAGGATGGTGGTTGTTTCGTTTACTTTCTTCTGATGCTGTCACCAAAAAATCTGATCATCACAACACCAGGGTCCTACATACTGGTTTGTCTGCCCTGATCATCACAACAGGGTCCTACATACTGGTTTGTCTGCCCTGATCATCACACCAGGGTCCTACATACTGGTTTGTCCCTGATCATCACAACAGGGTCCTACATACTGGTTTGTCTGACCTGAACATCACAACAGGGTCCTACATACTGGTTTGTCTGCCCTGATCATCACACCAGGGTCCTACATACTGGTTTGTCTGCCCTGATCATCACAACAGGGTCCTACATACTGGTTTGTCTGCCCTGATCATCACACCAGGGTCCTACATACTGGTTTGTCTGCCCTGATCATCACAACAGGGTCCTACATACTGGTATATCTGCTCTGATCATCACACCAGGGTCCTACATACTGTTTTGTCTGCCCTGATAATCACAACAGGGTCCTACATACTGGTTTGTCTGCCCTGATCATCACACCAGGGTCCTACATACTGGTTTGTCTGCCCTGATCATTACACCAGGGTCCTACATACTGGTTTTCTTACATACTGGTTTGTCTGCCCTGATCATTACACCAGGGTCCTACATACTGGTTTGTCTGCCCTGATCATTACAACAGGGTCCTACATACTGGTTTTCTGCCCTGATTTTGTGTTAAGACATGTATGTGGTTTCATCAAGCATAATTTCATGTATTGTTATGTTGCATGCTGGTTAACCAGTTGTGATAATCGAATACATAGAGTTGGCTAGAAGAATGATAAAAATAAAACTGAATTATGATATTACAGTGACTGATTGTGGTATTGACTATGAAAGTCTGTGACCTGTTGAAAATAAAATATGAAACAAACTTCTGATTTTCAGGTTCATTTTGACCTCTGACCTTGGGTTGAAAACAGAATGCTGCTTCCTATCTGGATATCTCTTCAAGGTTGATAGTATAAACTTGATTAGTTTACTTTGATTGTGAAACAAGTTATTACAACTTATACAAATCATGTTTGAAGTCTTCCTGGGTAGAACCAGTATTAAGCATATGCGGAAAAAGTATTTTGCTCAAGGACACTACACATAGCCGTGGGGGAGGATTGAACCCACGACCCTCTGAATTTATGTAAATTATGTTTTCTATTAAATCTGCTTTATTAGAGTTGTTCCAAATTTATATATACATGTACAAAAAACATTAAGACAATAAACAAAAGAAATATTTAATAATTCATGGACTTAAATTGTGATAATTCTATGAATCTGAAGTAGTGAATATTTTCCTTTAATTTCTATCTAAGCAGTAGAAACAGAGCAATGTTTTTTTTTTCTCGTGACAAGAAAATATTATGATACACATTTTATTGATAAACTCATTCATTTAAGTTCATCCTCAGTATTTTGATACATTTGATAACATAACAAAACATATATTAAATCATAAATAAGTATTGTATGATATATATGTTCTGATAAATGATGTGTGAATATAAGTTGTGTATACAATGTAGAAATCCTTGTTTTGTAACAAGAAACTGTAACAGTTTAAGTTAAATATTCTTCTTCATTTTTTATCATTTCTTTTTTTTTACACCAGGCATTGTTCAAAGCATCTGAACCCCACCCCCTGGCAGATAAAGATTACGCCATGTATGAATTTGGGGAGGGATGTGAAGTGACAAACTTAATACCCGGTGTCGATAGATTGTCAAAGAAATACTGGGCAGATGGTAGGCAGCTTGTGGCAGATCTATGCCAGGTGATTGAGGAACTGGCCACCTGGCAGCACAATTTGTTTGTAAGGTTCAGTTTTGTTTTTTATCCAATTTGTGATTTATTTTAAATGTTCATTTAAGAATGGTGACTGTATTTAACCAGTGTAAGAGTAACACATGTGTGTTTTAAATCATTTCTTGGTGTTTCAAACATATAATAAACATAGAATAATAATACTGGTGTTGCCAGATCACTTTCCCCATATTTCTCCATCTTGAGTACCCAACTTGGAAGGAGGGGTTGGAGTGGTTGTAGAGGATACAGGATCTTGACACCCGCACCAGAGGTTGCAGGTTTGATCCCCCAGTTTCAGCCCAATGATCTGTCATCAACAAAACCTAGTACTGGTTTTATTTAGGAAACCAATTAAAAAACCTGTTGGACTCACTCTGAATTGAACTAAAATAAAATCAGTCAACTGGAACTGGTGAGAACATATGCTCAACGGATTGATTGGAATGCATCTCTGTAAACTGTTTAAGTTATTTTTTCTAGATTATAATACATAGCTGACCTTGTCTCACCCATGCAACAACACAATACAATTTTGCTCAGATCTGTTTTAATAATGATTCATTAACAATACAGCCTTTAGTTTATACTAATTTATTTTCCTGGCTAGAATCAGTACTGAGTGTTGTTTTTGAGAGGTAATGGGTTGCAGTGTTTTTTTTCACCATTTTGGGAAGATGACCCATACCCTTGGAATTGGGAATTTTAGCGGCATTTTCATTAACATTGGGAAATTTTTTTGCATTAAATATATTTATATACTTATAAAAAGTGTACACTTGCTTATCAGGCCATTTAATTAAATTATCAATGTCATACTCAATTTAGAATGGGGAAAACTTTCTTTATTTTATCAAGGAAGTATGGCAAGTTTCAATTTACATTTTTGAAGCTTTCAATTGGGAATTTTTACCATTCAATTGGGAAAAAAAGATACTATTTGCCTTTGACCCAATATCGGCTATAAAAATGGCCGAAAAAAAACACTGGGTTGTGATTGGGATCAAACCTGCAACCTCTGGCGAGAGCAACCAACACACTACCCTTTACATTACTGTCACAACTTTTTACACATAGTCTTTAATGGTAGAATGCTAATCCACCATGTGTCTCTAACTCCTGTACAGATCCTGCTGCTGAATCAGGTCTTCCCCACGTTCATATGCCATGACCTACAGAGAACTATTGATGGATTAATCTTGAAGTGTACTTGCCGACATTGGATTGTTCGCTGAGGCCCTCCAGGTGTTAAAGAGACTGTTACACGGTGATTGTATACCACACATGGGAGACAGTAGCTTCAGACAGGTGGAGTACGTCCAACAGTATACCCACCAAGTTCAATACAAGCAAGCCAATCACAGAACCCACTAATCTCAAGGTCAGTAAACTAAATATTGTGTAATGTGTGGAAGTGCATAGTGAAAGATTCCTAACTTTATCTTGAATAATGACATAATTATCTCCCTTTTTCTGCTTTATTTTTCCCCCATTATTTTTGCTTGTCAGGAGCATATCTTCAAAGATATGGAAGGGACTATTTTACAAAGCGACTTGGATAGAGGACAGTGTGTGGAAGTTAGTGTAGACAGAATTGATTGAATATTTAGCATCATTAAATGCCTTCAACAGCTAACAGATGATCAGTTAACCTAACCACTGTTTCCTGGGATCCTAAAAGTTTAACCAGTACTCGAACACACCCCATCTCTGCAAGTAATTGATAACTATCCCACTTGAACCAGAGGTGATAGACAAATAATAATGAGACATAATGTTGTATATCAGTTATCACGGAGACTTGAATACTTTTTGTTATCTTTAATAAACTCAATAATCAATTAGTACAGAAATAAGATTCTTTTTACCACATAACTCAGGGAAACGATTTACCAGGTCACCTCTATAAGGAGAGAAAAATCATATTTTTGCCAACTCATTTAATAAATTCAATAATAAAAGTGCACCATAGAAGATTCTCTATTTATTAATGATCTTTGCACAAACTCTTTGTAATTGGTTCATGATATTATTATGAAAATACAAAATGAAAATATAAGAAGCACAACCTTGGTCCCACAGTAGAGTATCTGCCTTGTATGCTGGAGGTTGTAGACTCTTATCTCCGTCCAGGTCATTACAAGAAGCACTTAAAAATGGTAGAAGCTAGAAGATTCCTTGCTAGACACCAAGGATTTACAGGATAGTTCTAGGTCTGGAAAGCCCTATCAACTCATGTGTTTATGACATAACAATTCCCATACAACAATACCCAACTACAATCACAGTGAGAACATAACTGAATATTCACCTAAATTAGACAATGATGGGAATTTACACTGTGCTCAGCTACCTCCATCTACTAATGACGTAGTGAAGTCAGCTTCACAGAACATCATTCAACTTGATCAACATGTCGTCCTGAAAATGGTTAAGCTAGAAGACATAGTTATAGACCACATTGATACACCAATACAGGTGATTGACTCTAAAACAAATATGTTATACATGCTACGCATGTTAGATGGACGACTACAAAATGTTTTAGCAATAGAACAATTTCCAAAATTTATGATGCTAAATAGATTATATATAAAAAAGTTATACGCCTCATAGAATACATGTATTGTTGATTTGAATAACTAAGTGAGATAACAGTGCTCTTATAAATGTTTTTAATATGTAAACTATGATAAAACAGACATAAAGATTAGTGTCAAGAAACAGAAGCAATTCACTGGTATAACCTGAGTAAACGATATATAAAGCATAAAATGTTTATGTGATAATGATGATAAGATGCATATTATTTACATGTTAATGTATGTATATAGTACTCGATTACTAACACACAGAAAAATTGAGTGTATATCGAAATGTTGTATTATACTTATATTTCAATGTTGATTATTTTTGTTTACAGTTTAATATACCGGTATATGTATTTGTACAATCTTCATTAAGTTGGAGGAAATAAAGTTGATGATAATAATAATAATATAAGCTATCTAATTAACAATTGCTTCATGTATCTAATTTATCCTCTTATTTTTGATTAACCAGCTCTCTAATCATTCAACTGATATCTGATTCACCAGCTATCTAAATATTCATCTGATATCATTTTCATTAGCTATCTAATTTATCATCTTATAATTGATTCACTAGCTTTCTAATTATACAATTGATATCTGATTGACTAGCTATCTAAATATTCAACAATATCTGATTAACCAGCTATCTAATTATTCAACTGATATTTGATTCACCTGTGATCTAATTATTCAACTGATATCTGATTCACCAGCTATCTAATTATTCAACTAATCTATGATTTACTGGCTATTTAATTTATAATCTGATATGAAATTTACCAGCAGTCAAATTTTCATCAACATTTTTAACAAAATTGTTCCAATCTAGTTTAAACAATAGAATGTACACAATTGTCCACCAATTCTTTTTAAAGATGCAGGAAGTGACTGTGTTGCTGGGATTGATGTGTAAGTACCCGTGTGAGGAGTGTGTACTCTTGATATTTGACAGCTCTGTTGAGAAGAACTGCACCATAGAACTTGACAAGGGGACCATCTTCGAGAACATGTCCACTGTGCTCACCAAGAGCTGATAGATGTACGTACTTAAAAACATTCAGCCTTTGTTAGTTTAGTTTAAACTTGATTGTGAAGAAAAAAAGAAGAGACAGCAGTGTGGTCTAGTGGTAGAGCATCTGCCTCGCATGTGGAAGGTCGTGGGTTGGATCCCCAACCGGGTCATACCAAATACTATAAAATTTGTACTAGAAGTTTCCTCGCTTGAGGCTCAGTATTTAGAGGATAGTTCTAGGTCTAGTCGGCACGGTGTCAGTATAATGTGACTGGGTGGGGTATCATACCATGTGTCTGCGGCCTGATACTCCAGTTTGACAGTGCTCAGAATACTGTCTCAAGAAGACACCGTCGCAATATCACTGAAAAATTGTTGAAGGCGAAGCTAAACACCTTACAACAACAACAATATCGGTTGTGAAGAAAGCTCAATGCTTATATGAACTGCTTTATTAAGTCTGCCTCCTTGGTAGTACTGAGTTGTTTTTTGAGAGGCATCAGGTTGAGCTAGAGATTGAACCTGCAACCTCTGGTGTGAGTAACCAACTCTCTATTCCCTACACTACTGCTAAGATTTTGTTAGCTCCAATATGAAACATTGCTATCTGAGATAGATTAGACAAGTTGTTTAAACTGTTACATGTACAAACAGTTCTCCTCTAATTCATAAGAATAGCTTTTTAACTACAGTACAATAACAGTGGGGTGGTAGTGTAATAGACAGAGTGTTGGCCGCTCACACCAGAGATTGTGGGTTTGGTCCTCAGCTCAGTTTGATGTCTCTCAAAAACAACATTGAATATGAGTTTTAACAAGGAGATGGCCTTGTGAACAGTTCATATAAGATCAGAGCAATTGAGCTAAAGTAAAATAATTCAAAATATAGTTTTACAATATAACTCATATGCCATACTGTAGTTTACCCATTTCATTATGAATTATTGCCACTGAAGAAATGTTATGTGTTCCAACAGTCAAAAAAATTTAAATGTGTTCAAGATAACGGAAGAGTCATTAAAAATTGAAATTGAATCTCAAACCATACAATTAAGTGTCAATGTAGAAATTGGAAAGTATTTACATCTTTTTATTCTTATGTACCAGTAACCATAGAAATATTTTTCATCAATAAGAACAAAATTAATAATATTGCTTATGAGTTGATCAGCAAAATATTATAATCTAGTTGGGTTAAATCACAGGGCTTATCACAGCTTCTCTATTTTATCGTCACCATTCCATACAGATTCCTGGTTTGTTTGAGTTTGAAGCTAGACTGCCTATACTTGTTCTGTTGGAACATCTGAGAGATGTCATCTGGATCCAGGTTTGTCACTTTTTCAGTTTGTACATGTATGTCTGTAAAGGCAAAATGAAAACTGATTGTGTTCAACTATTTTGATACTTTATTTATTGTCCCCCAATTTGCGAAAAGCGGGAGACACTAAATTGGGTCTATCTGTCTGTCTTTCTGTCCTATTGTCCATTACACTTTTGGTTTCCATGCAAAAATGTTTTAAAATTTTAATACAATGTTTATACTGACAACACTCAGACTAGTTTGATTTTCAGGGTAGCGGCTTTTGGCGTTGTAGAGTTATGCCCCTTTAATTTGTGAAAAATCTTCACACTTTGGTTTCCGTATATTATTGTACAATAAGAATGCCGTAATCAAATCTCTTGAAAATATTATACAATGTTTATAATGACAAAACACAGGCTAAGTTTGATTGTTGTGACTTTTTACTCGTAGAGTTGTATCTGTTCATCTGTCAAACTTTCTGGGGTTTCTGTGCAATAACTTAAGAATGCCTAAATCAAATCTTTTGAAATTTTGATATAATGTTAATAATGATAAAACTAAGGCTAAGTTCGATTTTAGCGGTTGTGGCATTTTTTTTACATTGATTTTGGAACAATTTCTTACAAATTATACAAATGAAGCTTGATGTATTCCTAGGTAGAAGCAGTACTGTGAAGAATATGCATATAGTACCTTGTTGAAGGACACCATGTATGGTTGTTGTGGGAGATCAAATCCATGACATTCCAATCCCGCTTGTTTTAAACTTTTATTTTACATCGATTGAGAAACAAGTTTTTGCAACTTTAATACAGAAATCACTCTCGAAGCTTTCCTGGGTAGAACCAATACTAAAATATGCAGATAAAGTGTCTTGCTCAATGGCATCACACATTGTGTTAGTGTTAGGATCAAACCTGCAACCAGATCCTTAGAAGTTTGCTCTCTCACTGAACCACACTCAACCTGCATACAAACAGCTGATAGGTGCTTCACTGCAACCTTTTCTATACAGTGTAATAGTGATACCATTTTGTGTAAATATGTCCTAGTTATCAGCATATCCATAAAAGCTTTATTAAATAATATTATTATAAACAGCCAAATATGTTAAAATTCATTGAGTTAATGCAAAGTAAGAAATAGTCAGTTTCGTTAGATTTGTGTAAGTTTATTCATCAAGCAATTCCTTTTATAATCAAATTACATAATGTACACATCTATGTTTTTTGTGTTGATCTACTACAGTATATATTTGACAAAGTCTTTAAATATTTAATTTATATTTGTCCAACCTCAGAAACTAGTATTTAAATAACATAATATTTCTAATTTAATAGACTCTAATATAGATTGATCTATTATCTATGTGTCATGTGTTACATGTATTATTTAAATGTGTATGTAATGAGAAACATTATATGTTTAAATTACTGAATCTTGAATCTTGATAATAATGGATAATAAGGAGATAGCAAGTTTAATATTGGTAATAATAAATATATATATCTTACTGAAGCATTGATTAATACTACCCATAAAAAGTTAAAGTGATATGACAGTAACAGTTGAAAGCTTGTGGAGGAATGATTGTATTTTTACTTGTGGTTGTATATTTATGACTGATGTCAGATTGGAATTGTATTGTTTTTGTCTCACCGTGATAAAGGAGAGACGAGATAAGGGTGTTGCTTTTCCGTCGACATCGGCGGCAGCTTCAAACATTTATATTTAGCTCCAACAAGTACAAGTGCTAGGACACTCATACTTGGATCATAGTTACAACTAACACCCTGCATTATATAATGCAGATGCTGAGTACTTTTCTTCTTTTTTTAATTTATTTAAAAAATAATTGATTCTTTTTTTATTTTTTTTTTTTTAAAATATGTTTTACTTAGAAATGCTGGTTAAAGTTTTGTGTGCCACAACGATCAAGATCATACCTCAAAAATCACTTGTATTTGATCAAAACTTCACACAATACTTCCTACAATGTTTCTTAGTCATTAAACCTACTACATTAACCAAGTTGTATAACTCTTGCATGAATATAATATTTTAATTTTTTTCTCTCCCATGTGTGTATTAGTGGTCAAAGTGGACACGGTGAGACATATCATTCTGCGGATTTTTTGTTCATATTGACATTTTGTTGCTGTTAACAGAAGGAGGTGAAATGAGTGTACAACGGGGATTGGTTGTTGCAATACTTGATAATTACAGACATCTAGTTAACCAGATCAACTCTATGTCAATGTATCGTTTGCTAGAAATACTTGTGGGTGGGTGATCTGTGTTTTGTGACATTGGTTATTTGAATTTTTTTTTTCAAATTTCTTTGGTATTTTTTACATGAGGTTTGGGAGAATGGTTCGAGAGAAAGGCTGTTATCTGGGGAGAAAGGATGGAGAGAAGGCTGTTAATCATGGAGAAAGGATGGAGAGAAAAGCTGTAATCTAGGGAGAAAGGATGGAGAGAAAAGCTGTAATCTAGGGAGAAAGGATGAAGAGAAAAGCTGTAATCTAGGGAGAAAGGATGGAGAGAAAGGATGTTATCCATGGAAAAGGATGGAGAGAAAGGCTGTAATCCAGGGAGAAAGGATGGAGAGAAAGGCTGTTGTCTTGGGCAAAAGGATGGAGAGAAAGGCTGTAAATCATGGAGAAAAAATGGAGAGAAAGGCTGTAATCCAGGGATAAAGGATGGAGAGAAAGCTGTAATCTTGGGAGAAAGGTTCAAGAGAAAGGTTGTTATCTGGGGAAAAATATGGTGAGAAAGGCTCTCTGGGGAGAAGGGATGGAAAGAAAGGCTGATGTCTGGGGCAAAAGGATGGAGAGAAAGGCTGTAAATCATGGAGAAAGGATGGAGAGAAAGGCTGTAATCCAGGGATAAAGAATGGAGAGAAAGCTGTAATCTAGTGATAAAGGATGAAAAGAAAGGATGTTATCCATGGGAAAGGATGGCGAGATAGGCTGTAATCCAGGGAGAAAGGATGGAGAAAAAACTGTTGTCTGGGGTGAAAGGAGGGAGAGAAAGGCTGTAAGTCAGGGAGAAAGAATGGAGAGAAAGGCTGTAATCAAGGGAGAAAGAATGGAGAGAAAGGCTGTAATCAAGGGAGAAATGGTGGAGAGAAAAGCTGTAATCTGGGGAGAAAGGATGGAGAGAAAGGCTGTAATCCATAGAAAAAGATGGAAAGAAAGGCTGTAATCTTGGGAGAAAGGATGGAGAGAAAGGCTGTTATCCATGTAAAAAGATGGAATGAAAGGCTGTAATCCCGGGAGAAAGGGTGGAGAGAAAGGCTGTAATCTTGGGAGAAAGGATGGAGAGAAAGGCTGTAATCTGGGGAAAAAAGGATGGAAATAAAGTTTGCAATCTAGGGAGAAAGGGTGGAGTGAAAAGCTGTTATTCAGGGAAAAAGGCTGTAATCCAGGGAGAAAAGAGGAGATAAAGGCTGTACTCTCGGAAGAAAGAATGGAAAGAAAGGCTGCAATCCAGGGAGAAAGGTGGAGTGAAAGGTTGTAAATCAGGGAGAAAGGATGGAGAGAGACTGTTGATCAGGGAAAAAAGATGGAGACAAAGATTATAATCCAAGGAGTAAGGATGGAGAGAAAGGTTGTAAATCGGGGAGAACAGATTGAGAGAAAGACTAATCCAGGGAGAAAGGATGGAGAGAAAAGCTGCAATCCAGGGAAAAAGGATGGAATGAAAGGCTGTATATCAGGCAGAAAGGATGGAGAGAAAGTCTGTAATCCAGGGAACATGATAGAAAGAAAGGCTACAATCCAGGGAGAAAAGTTGGAGTGAAAGGCTGTTTATCAGGTAGAAGTTCTAGAGAAAGGCTGTAATCAAGCGAGAAAGGATGGAGAAAAAGGCCGTAATCCAGGTAGAAAGGATGGAGAGAAAGGCTGTAAACCAGGGAGGGAGAAGATGGAGAGAAAGGCGGTTATCCAGGGAGAAAGGATGAAGAGAAAGGCTGTTATCTGGCGAGAAAGGATGGAGAGAAAGGCTGTAATCCAGGGAGAAAGGATGGAGAGAAGGTTGTAATCCAGGGAGGGAGAAGATAGAGAGAAAGGCTGTAATCCAGGAAGAAAGGATGGAGACAAAGATTGTAATCCAGGGAGAAAGGATGAAGAGAAAGGCTGTGATCCAGGGAGAAAGGATGGAGAGAAAGTTGTAATCCAGGGAGGGAGAAGATGGAGAGAAAGGCTGTAATCCAGGGAGAAAGGATGAAGATAAAGGCTGTTATCTGGGGAGAAAGGATGGAGAGAAGGTTGTAATCCAGGGACGGAGAAGATGGAGAGAAAGGATGAAGAGAAAGGCTGCTATCTGGGGAGAAAGGATGGAGAGAAAGATTGTAATTTTCGGAAGCTGGGTTCAAAAGCAGGGCAGTAGTGCATAGGATAGCAGAATCTGACTTCAGTGTATATTCTATACCGTAGTCTCCTTATCTATTTCATACAGCTAGCTGTCCAAACGAATTTCTTTTATCTAAGTGACAAGTAAACTAATTAAAGGTGTAAATGTGTCTCTTGTTCTTTATGTTGTAGGAAATGATTCACTTATCAATACTGGTAATGGGAAAACTTACAAATGGTATGTTATGTCATCATGAGAAGTGAATATAAATTCTTGCATACAGATTTTTACAGGGTATGGATTTTTCATCCAACAACCCCGTCACACTCATCCTAACCTGCTGTGACGTTTATGATGTTGGGTATTTAAGCATATTACTTAATATAACTTATTTGATGTCTTAAAAGTCATTGTGGTAAAAATATAATAATAATTTAAATTAAAATCAGTATTCCGTGTGTTTGATATGCAAGGAAAATAATCATACATAGCATTTTTGGTTCAGACAGAAAATTCAGTCTCTTGAGCCTTATTCCCAAAACTGTTGTCCATCAGGATGGAATTTTCTATCTGAACCTCAAACCCATTAAAGATACTTCTACGAAAATACAGTCAAACCTGTCTTTAAGGAACCATTCAAAGGAAGGAGTAAAAGTAGCCTTTTTAAGACAGGTTGTTGCTTAATACAGGATATTTTGCTCCGAAAGCATAGAAATGGCACATAGCAAATGTGGCTACTTTAGACAAGTGGCTGCTTAATAGAGGTGACCTCTTACACAGGTTTTACTGTATGTTATAAAAAATGTATAGGGAGAACGAAAGTGAGCCGGGCATCATGATAACTGCACAAAATGTTTTCGGTATTTTCATGTTTTCTTGAGTTAAGATGTTAGCTACAATATATGTGTTTGTACTTATTTCCAGGTTTGTGACGGACATAAAACTTGAGCACAAGAACATCATCTATATATCTGGATTCAGTGACCAGATCTTGAGGTAACATTTTTTATTTACTTATTTTGTATATACATGTATGTTATGTTGTTTTGTTTTCAACAGTACATGTATTTTAGTAATTTAACAAAGAATAGCAAGTAACTAAAGATGTTTCATTTATAAAGAAATAAACAACTAATTTATGAATGAAAAACATTTTTGTGAATTTTCACCGCTTTCTGTCTGATTCAAGTGGGATAGTTATCAGTTATTTGAGGAGAAAGTTGTGCCTGAATACTGGTTAACCTTCCAGAACCACCATCCTTCCGCAAGTAACTGGCAAACTTTCTTACATGAAGTTTTTGGATGACAAACTGACCATATCCAACTTGAGTGTAGCCAGACCTCTACAGCTGACATCACAAACACCATTTTATTATACAAATCTCACATTCATCATGGCAGCTGTTTTTAGTTATACTATTTTATTAGCTTGATTACAAAGAAAGCTCAGAACTTATATGAACCGCTCCCGAGTCTGCTTCCCAGGTATCACCAGTATTGAGTGTTGTATTTTGAAAGGTATCTTGTCTTTTGTGGATTGAACCCGCAACCTTCGCATGATCGGTCAACACTCTATCCACTACACTATTGCAACGCCTGTATAATGATATAATTGTACAATATTCCTTGTTACTACAACAGCCAGGCTATTATATTACATCAAAACTGTCTGACCAATTATTTTACAAAGCAACTAAATAGTTTCGCACAATTGGAATTTATATTTAATTTCAAAGATACAAAATGACGTGCATGTCCATGCATTTCAGTTGGAGATCTGCACGTGTGTTCATCTCTTCCACATTCTGTGACATGCATGGTGAAAGTGACTTGCTCACATGATTTATATTCCCAGAGTTGTGTGCTCTTGGTAAGAAACACTTCATCAATGTGCACGAGGTGGGTCTAAAATGGGGAGTGACAGAAGAGGATACACATAGCAACAAGTAATTTGGTGAAGAAAAAGATCCTTACCCTCTCCCAGTAGTTTGATAAACCTGTTTATCACATGACAGTCAGGTTGCAGGGGTGTAATAAGCCCATGACATATTTTCATGCCCCCCCAAAATAATTTTGGGTGGCATATAGCATACCAGCTGATTTCAATGTGAGAAGTTACTAGCAGAATAGTGATGGTTCTACTCATGTGAATATAAAATGCATTTACGGTTTTCTGCTGCCAAAAAAACAACTGGATGCTCTATATATTAACATGTATAATCTGCAGTTCATTTCATTGATATTGATTAAAGAATGTTCACATAATCATTAAAATTTTAGTGTTTTTTTAAGCGTTTAAGTAATAGTTGTATATAGTGGTAACTGACTGAGAATGAGAGTTGTGTGCCAGTCATCATTGATAAATATATTGATATTGTAAAGTATGGAGTGGGATGTCCCTCCTCGACCTACAACACACTCATTGACAGAGTGAATATAAGAATCTTACATGGGTTTGAGGTTCGGATAGAAAATTCTGTCCCGAGGGTTACCTGTTTTGGTGGGAACGAGGCTCTGCAGAGTTCCCTTGTAACAGTTATCCCAAGGGACGGAATTTTCTATCCGAACCGAAAAAGCCATGAATGATTCTTTTTCTTGCATACCGAACACATTAAATATTTATTTTGACCTAATTTATCATTATAGATTTTACAACGATTGCTTTTAAAATGTTTAATTATATGATTTACATCATATATATTTTATACGTTACGTCATCTAGATGGTTCCAAAGTCACAGCACGAGAATTTTATCTCAGCCCTAGGGTGAGATAAAAAAATCTAACTCTGGTAAAAATACAGATATCTGGTGTGCAAGAATAAATGAGCTACTAATTAGTAGCTGAAAAACAACAACAACATTTTACCATGACAAATCAAAATCATTTATAAATTATTCGAACAAGTTGAAAAGTAGTTCAGTATTTTACTTAAGATAAGTGAATTATCCGGAAAATACTGAGTTATAAATCAGAAGTGATATTATACTTTGTTAGTATCAAAAATATGTCCTTGGTTAGTTACAGTCCTGTGCTGTAAATTATTTGATAATGCAATTTGATTTATTTGGTATGTAGCAATATACATTACAGTTGACAAAAAAAAATTATTTCACAATTGCCCGACAAATATTTATTATTTTTGCAGATGAAATTACTTGTGTCCAAGAAAGATGCCAATTTTCCACCGTCTTAAGTCTAGCATGCAAGGAACTGCGGGTATACTATTCGGTCTGTTTGAAAAGGTGAGTTATATTGGTTACACATTTTATATACTTAGATGTAAAAAACGTTGTCATAGCAACTGATGTTAAGGCAACTACGTGTATGGTCAATTATTTCCTTTATTTTACTTTGTTGAATCAGGTATGAGGTAAGTGAAACCAAACTATGTTATAGTTCAAACTTATTATTTTTACATTGATATTATGAAATAAGTTCTTGAAAAAATGAAGTCTTGTTGAGTAGAACCAATTCTAAGTATGTGCTGAAGCAGGTGGTAGTGTAGTGGATAGTGTTAGCTGCTCTTGCCAGAGGCTGCAGGTTCGATCCCTAGTCAACCACATGCATCTATAAAAACACCACTCAGTACTGGTTCTACCCAGGAAGAGGAGTGGTTCATATAAGCTCTGAGCTTTCTTTGCAATCAAACTAAAATAGATTAGTATAAACTATACCATGTACATGTACATGCTTGGTAATAATGTAATGGATTGAGAGGTTGTTCCTGCTCACACCTGAGGTTTTGGGTCCAATCCCTGGGTTTTTAAATATAACACCCCGTACTGGTTCAGAAATACATTCGAGAATGATACACAGCTTACTTTACAATCAATCAAAATAAATGAGTATAAACAACTAACTTACAAGACACTACATATGGCTATATGGGGATTAAGGCCACCAACTACAAATTACCATGTCAACTAGGGTCCTTCCATATGAATAACAATGCAAAATGCACATGAAAAAATATTTATGTACAATTGATCAACATGGAAATGGTGAAACATGTATGTAATATAATAGTTGAGATTCATCGTGCCTTAATAGTTAAAGAGTTGATTCTTTTTTAGGTGAAATAAAGTTTTATTTAAGTGTTAATTTTATACTTTTGGCTTTTATGAAGTGAAACAGGCAAGTCATTGATGATTTAGATGAAATTAAACATTCTTTTCCTGTTTAATAAATAGATATGTAACCTGACACAAGATGAGATATTAGACTACTTCCTTTATGTATCAGGATGCTTAAACATTGCAAGTTGCAGTGTTGTTTTGTCAATAGCTCAACGTTTCATGTTATATCTTAGATGATGCCAAAGCTGAAGTCTCTCCCCCAGACAGTACCCCTGTTACTACATGAAGTTATGACCAGGATGAAGTCTGACCTCGACGTGTCTGGTGTCGTCTGCTCTATCCCTACTTGTCTGTGCCAGAGATGGTAATCTATAGTGTCTATGTTTTTGGCAATTCCATACCCACACACACACACAAACATATACATAAAATATATATAAACTTGATATACATGCAAATACAAACATCTTGATTTAAAAATAATGTTTTCTTGTTGAACTATTGAAAATCATTATAATTTGAGAAACCCACTTGTATGAGAGTGATATTACTGCCCACTTGTATGAGAGTGATATTTATGCCCACTTGTATGAGAGTGATATTACTGCTCACTTGTATGAGAGTGATATTTATGCCCACTTGTATGAGAGTGATATTTCAGGACACATGCCATTATTATCTCTCTTGAATACTCCAGACCTACAGATGAAGGAGGTAGTATTAAAACTATAGTTGTCTTTTTTTTCTCTATTTTCAGGAATTTACATTGCTTTGATTTATTTATTCTTATGATGTGTTAAATGGTCAATATTTTAGAAATCACCACTGAAAATTTTATGCTGATACCAGGTTTCTGGACAATTCTGTGACATTTTAGAATTGATGGGTCGAATGGTATTGGTGGTGAATTGTTGGCGTATTATTTTGCTGGAAATTGACAGGTCCTTCAAAAACTTTGATTTTAAAAAAAACCAACCTGGTCAACATATGTATTTTTTTGTTTATATTTGCAGATATTGAACCAGTCAAGAATTTGAGCCCAGACACATGCTGCAGATTTGGATTTTTCACATTGTGGTTGACAATAATGTTACAATGGAGCCCTATAGGAAATTTAATTGTGGTGTGAGACGTTAACACAATCGGACAGACTGACATGTGGCGAATGCAGTGATGCTGATTTCTTCCAGAAAAGCAGGTAAATAACCATGATTGGAACTTTTTTCGATTTGTCCTGATTGTGTCTGTATTTGAGACCTCCCAAAATGGCTGACGATGCTGACTTTCAATTTTTTGATAAATATTTAATGATATTGTTTACTAAAATAGCTCCAAATGTCAGTAACAATTTAGGATGCATGTTTTGGGATTCGACGGAATTTGCAACCAAGCAGAAAGACATAGCTTGTCCTATGTATGGCAGACAGTATGTTAAATATCCAGATGGTTATACTGGGGGAGTCCATGCTCACAGACTTATGTTTATGTGTACTACACGGCAATATTTACCACGTTTGCCTGGTGTAATAGTTGCCTCTCATTTATGTCACAATTCTTTATGTATTCGTTTTGACCACCTTTCACTGGAACCTCCAATCATCAATTCCCAAAGGAAGATGTGTAAAACAACACAGACATGCTCTGGCCATGCCATTTACAGAGTTTGCTTATTTCCAGGTACTTGTTGAGTATTATTTCATACTCCACCCACCTAATTTTTCAGGTAAATGGGGAAATTTCTGTAAGATATTATTATCTGCATATCTGGACTGCAGCATGTACTTAAACCTTAATATAGGGATTATAATGATGATAAGTGTTTCTGAAACATTGTGTGAGTGTTTTAATTTGGCGGTTTTAGGTGTCTAACATGCCCTTTTTGTAGGTTTCGATTTGATGAATTTCATCGTATTTATTGAAATTTGCTACTCGTCTCGTAAATCTTGCATGTTTGTACTGTCACGTTGATTGTTGTCTCTTATGGTAGTCATTTCTGTCCTGTATACTTTTCAGAGCCCTGACTGCCTTGGTACTTGATGGAATTTGAACACCAAGTGCTGTCATTTTCTCCATGTTTGAGTTGGCTCGACCCTCGTTGATGCGTAAACCTGCACTTAACTTACGTGCCTTGGCATTTCTGGGGTAAGTAGTGTCTTTTGGGTTTGAAACGTTATATGCTCTATTTATGCTTTCTATTTTATTTGTATTGCTGTTAAAGCGTGTCTTTGTCAAACTCTCCTCTCCGAGGTGTAGAGCTGTATTTTTGACCAAAAGTCTATCATTAGTGGTCATTGCAAAATATTTGGCATTGCCTGGAACAAAGTCCATCTTCCAGTTAAATGGAGGCTTGCCTGAACACACAAATGAATTTTGTGCATAGGTTGTTCCACAGCAGTCAGAATAACACTGTAATATTGATGTTACAATACCAGGTGAGTACTTTTTCATTTTGCTCAAGTTGCCATCACAGACCAAGAGTAAGTTTGAAAACTTTAAGTTGACCCTGTGGCAAATATCACGCGCAAAGCGGCCCTGAAGGTTGGTGCGACGCTTTTTGGTGATTCCCATGAACATGTCTTCACTGAAAGTGGTCGACTTCAGTCGATTAAGAAGCCTCTTTGACAAGTGAGTTATGTCAGCTAGTCGTTCAGTTGAAGCTTCTTTACAGTATTCGTCGTTAGCTATTGACACACCTTTGTGTGCCAGACTGTCACCGTCTGTTGTCAATTTGTCGACAAGTATCGGTTGCTCACTCTGTAAGATATTAGACATGAGTCTGTGTGCCTCTCTTTTTTTCATCACCTATAACAGCAGACTCATCAATATTGTTTTTCTTTCCTCGAGTCAGTTTGTTGCCAAATGTCATGCCTATGATTTTTTTATGCTTACTGCATTGTTCAACCATAGTTGTGGTTACCTGAGTGACTGGCTGCTGTGGTGTCCTTTCACCCGCAGACCGCAGTGCATTGTTATACTGACTGTCAACTGCAGCAGGAATGCCATTGTGTGGCAACAGACCACATGCTTCATTTGCTACACATAACTGTTTCCTGACTTGGGCAAAATCCTTCTCAGCTACCATCTCTACTGCATCAGCGACATAATTACTGCGTCGCGGCATGCCGCTTTCACCGAGCGGGACCATATGCAAACTTGTCATAAGGTAACGGATTGCTGAATTTCCAATAGGTGTGTCCATGCACGCAGCAGGAAGTGACAAATTTATATTTGCAGCATTTGGTCCTCTCTTTTCTGACTGTATTTCCTCATACAGGTGATAACCTTTGGTAGCAAATCCACAAGATTCACACTTTAAGCACTCCCTCCAGGCAAAACCCCATTTGACCTCATAGTTTAGGTCAAATTTCAATTTTGCATTGCAGGTTGGTCTATATGTGTGGTGACTGGTGTATGCGTCATGGAACATGTCCTCGGTTTTACCAAGGTGTACAAGCCGATAAGTGTTCAACTCTGCTTGACTGTCATGACTTTATAGAGTGGCATTCCTTGCAGCTTTTTCTATCAGTGTTGGTTCAGACTGTCGTGGTCGCAGTATAATAGAAGCTGGTACCTGACTTTGAATAGTTCCAAACTTCTGCATGCCACTGTCGTCTTAAGAAATTACACCATCAAATATCTCCTTGTCTAGTCTGATGATTCGTTGTTCGATATGATTATTGGACCATTTAGCACTATGTCTTTTACCTCGCTTTTCACAAAAACCATGTTTAAAGTAGTTTTTTTCCCTTGTCAGATTGGGTATAGCGTTTCATTATTGAACTATGTTGATTTTCTCCAGTAGATAAATCTTTCTCAAATTTCTGATTGTTATATAATGATAATAATAACAGAGCATGTGAATTGTCTGTGATTTCACTCACAAATCTTAATTCACAATGTTTGTTTCTATAGTTATAGTGATGTCAGCAATCTCCAGGAACAGGTAACCAATTGTACATGACTGAGTTTGGCATACTTTTTTTCAGAGAAGAGCTATGCACAGAAGTTTGACATTATGCAATGCATGTATATTTTTTTTTTAGGCCTGATTTTGCCCTTTCTCTCTAGGCAGTGATGTGATGTGACATAACATAACAAGTGTTGTAGTCGATTTGATGTGGTTAGCATTTATTCATGTTGCTTTATTACCGATATGTTAAAATTTAACTTTTAACCAAAAATCCATGGGGGTAGTGTCATACATTTTTCTTATTTTTTCTTTCTTTATTTATTGATAAGGTTTTTATTGTATTTTCAGACAGGACAGCACTTGAACATGTATTTGTGCAAGTTTCAGACCTGTAGGGCCACAAATTACAAAGTTATTACAATTTCTAGATGACAGGTATAGCAATATTAATATCGCTTTATTTTGCAGGAAACAGCATGCACTGAAGTTTGACATTATGCATGCATGTATATTTTTTTTTAAAGCCTGATTTTGCCCTTTCTCTCTAGGAAATGATGTGATGACATAATATAACAAGTGTTGCAGTTGATTTTGTCATCAAACAGTGCCGGTTGGCTATTATTCATGTTGCCTTATTACCGATATGTTAAAATTTAACTTTTAACCAAAAATCCATGGGGGTAGTGTCATACATTTTTCTTAATTTTATTTATTGATAAGGTTTATATTTTACTTGCAGATAAGACAACACTTGAACATGTATTTGTGCAAGTTTCAGACCTGTAGGGCCACAAATGACAAAGTTTTTACAATTTCTAGATGACAGGTATAGCAATATTAATATCGCTTTATTTTGCAGGAAACAGTATGCACTGAAGTTTGACATTATGCATGCATGTATATTTTTTTAGGCCTGATTTTGCCCTTTCTCTCTAGGAAATGATGTAATGACATAACATAACAAGTGTTGCCGTTGATTTTGTCATCAAACAGTGCCGGTTGGCTATTATTCATGTTGCCTTATTACCGATATGTTAAAATTTAACTTTTAACCAAAAATCCATGGGAGTAGTGTCATACATTTTTCTTAATTTTTTTTTTTTATTTATTGAGTTTTTATTGTACTTTCAGATAAGACAGCACTTGAACATGTATTTATGCAAGTTTCAGACCTGTAGGTCCACAAATGACAAAGTTATTACAATTTCTAGATGACAGGTATAGCAATATTAACCCTATGCCTCTCAGTGACGACTTTTCATGCCTGTATCGAGAGCCTCTCAGAGACGACATTTCATGCCTGTATCGAGAGCCTCTCAGAGACGACTTTTCACGCCTGTATTGATAGCCTCTCAGAGACGACTTTTCACGCCTGTATTGATAGCCTCTCAGAGACGACTTTTCATGTCTGTATCGAGAGCCTCTCAGAGACGACTTTTCACGCCTGTATTGATAGCCTCTCAGAGACGACTTTTCACGCCTGTATTGATAGCCTCTCAGAGACGACTTTTCACGCCTGTATCGAGAGCCTCTCAGAGACGACTTTTCACGCCTGTATCGAGAGCCTCTCAGAGACGACTTTTCACGCCTGTATCGATAGCCTCTCAGAGACGACTTTTCACGCCTGTATCGAGAGCCTCTCAGAGACAACTTTTCACGCCTGTATCGAGAGCCTCTCAGAGACAACTTTTCACGCCTGTATCGAGAGCCTCTCAGAGACAACTTTTCATGCCTGTATCGAGAGCCTCTCAGAGACAACTTTTCATGCCTCTATTTCTAGCCTCATGATCATGACAAATGGATAATCAGTTCAGAGAGCCTCTCAGAGACGACTTTTCACGCCTGTATCGAGAGCCTCTCAGAGACGACTTTTCACGCCTGTATCGAGAGCCTCTCAGAGACGACTTTTCACGCCTGTATCGAGAGCCTCTTAGAGACGACTTTTCACGCCTGTATCAAGAGCCTCTCAGAGACGACTTTTCACGCCTGTATCGATAGCCTCTCAGAGACGACTTTTCACGCCTGTATCGAGAGCCTCTCAGAGATGACTTTTCACGCCTGTATCGATAGCCTCTCAGAGACGACTTTTCACGCCTGTATCGAGAGCCTCTCAGAGACAACTTTTCACGCCTGTATCGAGAGCCTCTCAGAGACAACTTTTCACGCCTGTATCGAGAGCCTCTCAGAGACAACTTTTCATGCCTGTATCGAGAGCCTCTCAGAGACAACTTTTCATGCCTCTATTTCTAGCCTCATGATCATGACAAATGGATAATCAGTTATTTGGAATAATCAATTATTTGAGATAAACTGTTATTTGAGATATCAGTTATTTGAGATAATCAGTTATTTGAGATAAACAGTTATTTGAAATAAACAGTTATTTGAGATAAACAGTTATTTGAGATAAATAGTGTGATTTCTATTGGAAAAAGAAGAAGAATGGACCTCATTGATACTTTGAGTTTTTCTGTAGTTTAATATGACAGTTTGAGATAATGAGAGTTGACTGTATTAACTGTTGTTTTTTTTTGTACTTCAATATAATTCTTTTAAAAACTGAGTCACAACCATTCATGGGATATTTAAAAAAAAAAATGTACCTGTACATCTATTGCTTACGACTCAAGTTCAAGCATAATTTGGAAGGTAGTTTCATCTGAAAAGTCTTCCAGATTTCCCCTCCTCCTTCCTGCAGCTTTACTTTTTAGCTTGTTTGAGCTTTTGGCTGAATGTGAGTTGTTTTTTATTGTCTAAAATTTATTGTCAATTCATTGTCTACACCTTTCTTAAACTCTGGGATCCTTATGTTTTATTTGGATGTTAAATGAGCTTCTATTTTGTTATATAACAAAAAGCTCTCAGCTTTAAGTTCTTTAAATGTGTAAATTGTATAATAATTGCCTAAATTATAGCCCTTGATTGTCAAATATTACACAGTTTCTCGTCATCTTTAACACACTACAGATACATTGCCATCTCTTTCCAACATTGTCATCTCCTTCCATCCTTGATCGCTCTGTGTGAGAAAGATGACTTATGGATACAAATTTTCATGAAATGGTTTGATGTTTTTCTTAATTGGTCAGACTGTTATTGGATGAGTTATGTACCAAAATGAATACACTTAAATACATTAAATGGTATATTTTAAAATCATCATTTTAGATTCCATCAATAACTGTGCCCGGTTAGCTCAGTCAGTAGCATGTCTGACTATCATTTCAGGGTCATAGTTCAAATCACCACACAGTCACCGTCTCAGTGATGATTGCTATATGTTGTCATTTGTTACTGATGCTAAAGTAGGAAAGTTTGTCAGTTGCTTGCAGAGCTGGGGTGTGCTTGAGTACTGGTTAACCTTCCAGGAACCAAGGAAACAGTTGTTAGCTTAACTGATCATCTGTTAGCCATCAGTGGCATAATAATGATGCTAAATATTCAAACAAACATTAATAACACAAATTAAATATTTAAATATTGCTTTGGATTTAAAAAAAAATAAAAACAGTACAATATCATACAAAACTTTAATATGTTAGCACACAAATAAGTTGATATTATATTTGTATTAGTATGGTCATGAAATATTCACTTGCTGTGATTGTAGGTAGGGTCAAGACAGTTTGCTGTAGATCCTTTTCCAGGAATTTTACAGGTAATATTGAATCACATTTAAACAATACAATTACATATATCTTCCCACATTGTACAATATGTTTTTCTTTAAAGGAAACAGTAACACTTTTTGTCAATGTTTACAGAGCTGTGTCATCAATTCTATTCAATTGCCCAGGATTCACTGAATTTGTTTGTGAATGACATTGTGTAATTATATATATTCTATCAAGTGGTTGATGTATCTTATTTGCACCTTAAGTATTTACTTGTGATTTCAGGTAGCACCAACACAGCAACTAGTTGGAGTTATTCCTAATCAGGCTCTTGAAGATATTATCCAGGTATAATTTAAATATATATTTAGTAAATTAAGTTGATGTTTGTGTGGCAAGGTAAGTTAAACTCAACTGACACCTGTGTATGAAGAGTGTATGTGTGCCAGGGTAAGTTTCACTCACCTGACACCTGGGTATGAAGAATATATGTGTGTCAAGTTAAGTTTCACTCATCTGACAATTGTGTATGTGTGTCAAGGTAAGTTTCACTCACCTGACACCTGGGTATGAAGAATATATGTGTACCAAGGTAAGTTTCACTCACCTGACACCTGGGTATGAAGAATATATGTGTGTCAAGGTAAGTTTCACTCATCTGACAACTGTGTATATGTGTCAAGGTAAGTCACTCACCTGACACCTGAGTATGAAGAATATATGTGTGTCAAGGTAAGTTTCACTCACCTGACAACTGTATATGTGTCAAGGTAAGTCACTCACCTGACACCTGTGTATGTGTGTCACAGTAAGTTTTACTCACCTGGCACCTGTTTATGAAGAGTGTATGTGTGTCAAGGAAAATTTAACTCACCTGACACCTTTGTATGAAGAGTGTATATGTGTCAAGGTAAGTTTTCTAACCTGGTACCTGTGTATGAAGAGTGTATGTGTGTCAAGGTAAGTCAAACTCACCTGATACCTATTGATTTTGATTAAAGGAGAGAACTGAATGCACTACAAATGTTTTGACCATTGATTTTAATGTATTTCTCTTTCAAGACTTCTGGTTCCGGTTTACACAGCCAAATAGCTCCAGATGTGTTTGATCAGGTAAAACAACAAAAGAAAGATAATACATATACTAGTATTACTTTAATAGATATTCAAATTGTAATTAATAGTTATTGAAGTATATTTTACTAAAAAATACTTTTATATCAATTATTTTTTTTTTATTATTTTTTTTTTTAATTTCAATCACTGAAAGGTGATTCATTTAATCACCCCGTAATAGGTCTGTGAGGGTCGGGGTGGGCCATACCTCAACAAACCGTACAAATATATATATCAGTCAAATTGTAACATACATTCATATAAATATATACACTGAAAGGAAAAAGAAAGCATACATTTTGGTTTTTAATTATTTCATTATTGACTAAGTTTATTCATGTGATGGAAAAATGAACTGATTTTTCTTATTGTTTTGATTTGAAATGAATTAAATGTTTGTTTTTTATTCAACAGTATGATGAAATATAAATATACAAAATTTATATGCAATACATTTATTGTTCCTTGACCTGTCGACGTTTATAGGTATGTATACTTTCTTTTTCCTTTCATCGAATACACATATATACATTAATCTTAAAGGGACACCAGCCTCAACAAATTATAGACTGTAGCTCGAGCTAAAACAAAAATCAAACAGAAATAAAATATTAATTATTGGAAATTAAATATTTTCTGCACATCAAAATTTATATTGATTTGTGAAATTCTATACCAACTGTGGTGATATATTTTTTCACAAATACAAGCATGTGTCTGTGTGAACATACTATTTTGTAGTTAATTGTAATGGTAGGAAACAACTTTTGATTCAGATGAACAGTTCCAGCATGCAATGTGTAGACACATATAGTAGAGCTCTTGTACCTATTGATGTATTTAATCAGGATGAATATATTCGTAATTTTGGTTTAATTAGGCGGCATGTGTATGGAGATGACAATTGTCTTTTTAGAGCTGTTAGTTTCGGATTATTTGGTCATGAAAGTAGTTATTCTTAGTTACAGCAAATTGCAGTGTCTTATATTAGGGAACATGAAGATGATTTCAATGATTTCTTTATCCAAGGATCAAT